>OX388313.1:15423681-15578826 GCA_947579605.1 Athripsodes cinereus | reverse complement strand
AGTGCGGTAGCCAGCGGACTAACTACATAATCAGAATAAAATTACTACAATATTATACTATCATGACCATATCTTACGAGTTACATAAGTGCGGTAGCCAGCGGACTAACTACATAAATCAGAATAAAATTACTACAATATTATACTATCATGACATATCTTACGAGTTACATAAGTGCGGTAGCCAGCGGACTAACTACATAAATCAGAATAAAATTACTACAATATTATACTATCATGACATATCTTACGAGTTACATAAGTGCGGTAGCCAGCGGACTAACTACATAAATCAGAATAAAATTACTACAATATTATACTATCATGACATATCTTACGAGTTACAAAGTGCGGTAGCCAGCGGACTAACTACATAAATCAGAATAAAATTACTACAATATTATACTATCATGGACATATCTTACGAGTTACATAGTGCGGTAGCCAGCGGACTAACTACATAAATCAGAATAAAATTACTACAATATTATACTATCATGACATATCTTACGAGTTACATAAGTGCGGTAGCCAGCGGACTAACTACATAAATCAGAATAAAATTACTACAATATTATACTATCATGACATATCTTACGAGTTACATAAGTGCGGTAGCCAGCGGACTAACTACATAAATCAGAATAAAATTACTACAATATTATACTATCATGACATATCTTACGAGTTACAAGTGCGGTAGCCAGCGGACTAACTACATAAATCAGAATAAAATTACTACAATATTATACTATCATGACATATCTTACGAGTTACATAAGTGCGGTAGCCAGCGGACTAACTACATAAATCAGAATAAAATTACTACAATATTATACTATCATGACATATCTTACGAGTTACATAAGTGCGGTAGCCAGCGGACTAACTACATAAATCAGAATAAAATTACTACAATATTATACTATCATGACATATCTTACGAGTTACAAGTGCGGTAGCCAGCGGACTAACTACATAAATCAGAATAAAATTACTACAATATTATACTATCATGACATATCTTACGAGTTACATAAGTGCGGTAGCCAGCGGACTAACTACATAAATCAGAATAAAATTACTACAATATTATACTATCATGACATATCTTACGAGTTACATAAGTGCGGTAGCCAGCGGACTAACTACATAAATCAGAATAAATTACTACAATATTATACTATCATGACATATCTTACGAGTTACAAAGTGCGGTAGCCAGCGGACTAACTACATAAATCAGAATAAAATTACTACAATATTATACTATCATGACATATCTTACGAGTTACATAAGTGCGGTAGCCAGCGGACTAACTACATAAATCAGAATAAAATTACTACAATATTATACTATCATGACATATCTTACGAGTTACAAGTGCGGTAGCCAGCGGACTAACTACATAAATCAGAATAAAATTACTACAATATTATACTATCATGACATATCTTACGAGTTACATAAGTGCGGTAGCCAGCGGACTAACTACATAAATCAGAATAAAATTACTACAATATTATACTATCATGACATATCTTACGAGTTACATAAGTGCGGTAGCCAGCGGACTAACTACATAAATCAGAATAAAATTACTACAATATTATACTATCATGACATATCTTACGAGTTACATAAGTGCGGTAGCCAGCGGACTAACTACATAAATCAGAATAAAATTACTACAATATTATACTATCATGACATATCTTACGAGTTACAAGTGCGGTAGCCAGCGGACTAACTACATAAATCAGAATAAAATTACTACAATATTATACTATCATGACATATCTTACGAGTTACATAAGTGCGGTAGCCAGCGACTAACTACATAAATCAGAATAAAATTACTACAATATTATACTATCATGACATATCTTACGAGTTACATAAGTGCGGTAGCCAGCGGACTAACTACATAAATCAGAATAAATTACTACAATATTATACTATCATGACATATCTTACGAGTTACATAGTGCGGTAGCCAGCGGACTAACTACATAAATCAGAATAAAATTACTACAATATTATACTATCATGACATATCTTACGAGTTACAAGTGCGGTAGCCAGCGGACTAACTACATAAATCAGAATAAAATTACTACAATATTATACTATCATGACATATCTTACGAGTTACAAGTGCGGTAGCCAGCGGACTAACTACATAAATCAGAATAAAATTACTACAATATTATACTATCATGACATATCTTAACGAGTTACATAAGTGCGGTAGCCAGCGGACTAACTACATAATCAGAATAAAATTACTACAATATTATACTATCATGACATATCTTACGAGTTACATAAGTGCGGTAGCCAGCGGACTAACTACATAAATCAGAATAAAATTACTACAATATTATACTATCATGACATATCTTACGAGTTACATAAGTGCGTAGCCAGCGGACTAACTACATAAATCAGAATAAAATTACTACAATATTATACTATCATGACATATCTTACGAGTTACATAAGTGCGGTAGCCAGCGGACTAACTACATAAATCAGAATAAAATTACTACAATATTATACTATCATGACATATCTTACGAGTTACATAGTGCGGTAGCCAGCGGACTAACTACATAAATCAGAATAAATTACTACAATATTATACTATCATGACATATCTTACGAGTTACATAAGTGCGGTAGCCAGCGGACTAACTACATAAATCAGAATAAAATTACTACAATATTATACTATCATGACATATCTTACGAGTTACAAGTGCGGTAGCCAGCGGACTAACTACATAAATCAGAATAAAATTACTACAATATTATACTATCATGACATATCTTACGAGTTACATAAGTGCGGTAGCCAGCGGACTAACTACATAAATCAGAATAAAATTACTACAATATTATACTATCATGACATATCTTACGAGTTACAAGTGCGGTAGCCAGCGGACTAACTACATAAATCAGAATAAAATTACTACAATATTATACTATCATGACATATCTTACGAGTTACAAGTGCGGTAGCCAGCGGACTAACTACATAAATCAGAATAAAATTACTACAATATTATACTATCATGACATATCTTACGAGTTACAAGTGCGGTAGCCAGCGGACTAACTACATAAATCAGAATAAAATTACTACAATATTATACTATCATGACATATCTTACGAGTTACATAAGTGCGGTAGCCAGCGGACTAACTACATAAATCAGAATAAAATTACTACAATATTATACTATCATGACATATCTTACGAGTTACAAGTGCGGTAGCCAGCGGACTAACTACATAAATCAGAATAAAATTACTACAATATTATACTATCATGACATATCTTACGAGTTACATAAGTGCGGTAGCCAGCGGACTAACTACATAAATCAGAATAAAATTACTACAATATTATACTAATCATGACATATCTTACGAGTTACATAAGTGCGGTAGCCAGCGGACTAACTACATAAATCAGAATAAAATTACTACAATATTATACTATCATGACATATCTTACGAGTTACATAAGTGCGGTAGCCAGCGGACTAACTACATAAATCAGAATAAAATTACTACAATATTATACTATCATGACATATCTTACGAGTTACAAGGGCGGTAGCCAGCGGACTAACTACATAAATCAGAATAAAATTACTACAATATTATACTATCATGACATATCTTACGAGTTACATAAGTGCGGTAGCCAGCGGACTAACTACATAAATCAGAATAAAATTACTACAATATTATACTATCACGACATATCTTACGAGTTACAAGTGCGGTAGCCAGCGGACTAACTACATAAATCAGAATAAAATTACTACAATATTATACTATCATGACATATCTTACGAGTTACATAAGTGCGGTAGCCAGCGGACTAACTACATAAATCAGAATAAAATTACTACAATATTATACTATCATGACATATCTTACGAGTTACAAGTGCGGTAGCCAGCGGACTAACTACATAAATCAGAATAAAATTACTACATGACATATCTTACGAGTTACAAGTGCGGTAGCCAGCGGACTAACTACATAAATCAGAATAAAATTACTACAATATTATACTATCATGACATATCTTACGAGTAACAAGTGCGGTAGCCAGCGGACTAACTACATAAATCAGAATAAAATTACTACAATATTATACTATCATGACATATCTTACGAGTTACAAGTGCGGTAGCCAGCGGACTAACTACATAAATCAGAATAAAATTACTACAATATTATACTATCATGACATATCTTACGAGTTACAAGTGCGGTAGCCAGCGGACTAACTACATAAATCAGAATAAAATTACTACAATATTATACTATCATGACATATCTTACGAGTTACATAAGTGCGGTAGCCAGCGGACTAACTACATAAATCAGAATAAAATTACTACAATATTATACTATCATGACATATCTTACGAGTTACAAGTGCGGTAGCCAGCGGACTAACTACATAAATCAGAATAAAATTACTACAATATTATACTATCATGACATATCTTACGAGTTACATAAGTGCGGTAGCCAGCGGACTAACTACATAAATCAGAATAAAATTACTACAATATTATACTATCATGACATATCTTACGAGTTACATAAGTGCGGTAGCCAGCGGACTAACTACATAAATCAGAATAAAATTACTACAATATTATACTATCATGACATATCTTACGAGTTACAAGTGCGGTAGCCAGCGGACTAACTACATAAATCAGAATAAAATTACTACAATATTATACTATCATGACATATCTTACGAGTTACAAGTGCGGTAGCCAGCGGACTAACTACATAAATCAGAATAAAATTACTACATGACATATCTTACGAGTTACAAGTGCGGTAGCCAGCGGACTAACTACATAAATCAGAATAAAATTACTACAATATTATACTATCATGACATATCTTACGAGTTACAAGTGCGGTAGCCAGCGGACTAACTACATAAATCAGAATAAAATTACTACAATATTATACTATCATGACATATCTTACGAGTTACAAGTGCGGTAGCCAGCGGACTAACTACATAAATCAGAATAAAATTACTACAATATTATACTATCATGACATATCTTACGAGTTACAAGTGCGGTAGCCAGCGGACTAACTACATAAATCAGAATAAAATTACTACAATATTATACTATCATGACATATCTTACGAGTTACATAAGTGCGGTAGCCAGCGGACTAACTAACATAAATCAGAATAAAATTACTACAATATTATACTATCATGACATATCTTACGAGTTACATAAGTGCGGTAGCCAGCGGACTAACTACATAAATCAGAATAAAATTACTACAATATTATACTATCATGACATATCTTACGAGTTACATAAGTGCGGTAGCCAGCGGACTAACTACATAAATCAGAATAAAATTACTACAATATTATACTATCATGACATATCTTACGAGTTACATAAGTGCGGTAGCCAGCGGACTAACTACATAAATCAGAATAAAATTACTACAATATTATACTATCATGACATATCTTACGAGTTACATAAGTGCGGTAGCCAGCGGACTAACTACATAAATCAGAATAAAATTACTACAATATTATACTATCATGACATATCTTACGAGTTACATAAGTGCGGTAGCCAGCGGACTAACTACATAAATCAGAATAAAATTACTACAATATTATACTATCATGACATATCTTACGAGTTACATAAGTGCGGTAGCCAGCGGACTAACTACATAAATCAGAATAAAATTACTACAATATTATACTATCATGACATATCTTACGAGTTACATAAGTGCGGTAGCCAGCGGACTAACTACATAAATCAGAATAAAATTACTACAATATTATACTATCATGACATATCTTACGAGTTACATAAGTGCGGTAGCCAGCGGACTAACTACATAAATCAGAATAAAATTACTACAATATTATACTATCATGACATATCTTACGAGTTACATAAGTGCGGTAGCCAGCGGACTAACTACATAAATCAGAATAAAATTACTACAATATTATACTATCATGACATATCTTACGAGTTACATAAGTGCGGTAGCCAGCGGACTAACTACATAAATCAGAATAAAATTACTACAATATTATACTATCATGACATATCTTACGAGTTACATAAGTGCGGTAGCCAGCGGACTAACTACATAAATCAGAATAAAATTACTACAATATTATACTATCATGACATATCTTACGAGTTACATAAGTGCGGTAGCCAGCGGACTAACTACATAAATCAGAATAAAATTACTACAATATTATACTATCATGACATATCTTACGAGTTACATAAGTGCGGTAGCCAGCGGACTAACTACATAAATCAGAATAAAATTACTACAATATTATACTATCATGACATATCTTACGAGTTACATAAGTGCGGTAGCCAGCGGACTAACTACATAAATCAGAATAAAATTACTACAATATTATACTATCATGACATATCTTACGAGTTACATAAGTGCGGTAGCCAGCGGACTAACTACATAAATCAGAATAAAATTACTACAATATTATACTATCATGACATATCTTACGAGTTACATAAGTGCGGTAGCCAGCGGACTAACTACATAAATCAGAATAAAATTACTACAATATTATACTATCATGACATATCTTACGAGTTACATAAGTGCGGTAGCCAGCGGACTAACTACATAAATCAGAATAAAATTACTACAATATTATACTATCATGACATATCTTACGAGTTACATAAGTGCGGTAGCCAGCGGACTAACTACATAAATCAGAATAAAATGAGTACCTAGACCTTTTACATTTCAAAATCTCATGCACACAAATAATATTTTACAACCAATTAAAAAACTTTCTGTGTACAATTTGAAATAAGAGATATTATGTTTGATTAGTTGAATTGCTGAGTGTACACTATACTCGTAGGTATGTACAGTCAAGCATAATTCATAAAATAAAAAATGTACCCCATATCATTAATACAATTAGAAAAAATATATAAAAATATCGGGGAGGCCTGGAGAAAAACTTCTCAAAATTTCTTCCAATCGCAATACATTTAACAGACAAAACTCGATAAAGACCCCAATCTATTTATGTAATTAAATTAATTTATTTTTCAATAAATGTTTGTCACCATTGACATATTCATAAAGTCTGTCATACATATCTATGGCTGTCACCTTAGCCTTTTTTTTCACCATGCAGTTTTACTGTCAATGTTTCACGTGGGTAACAACGGCTAAAACGTTTAATGTGATAACATTTTCTCAGAATTAATATTTTTAATATTTATTGAAACGTCATCATGAACGGAGTATATTTTATATTACTATGATGAGTTTATTTCAACTAATTTTGTCTCATCAAATAATAAAACAATAAGCTGAATGTTTCCCAACTAATTACTACATAAAGATATTAGGTATATTCGAAGTCTGGGAAAATGTATTAACTTAATACGCGGTTAACAAATTATTAATGAACATTGAAACTAAAGTTTGGAGATAAATAGGTGGGTCATATTAAGTATCATAATCATCATCTGAGATGGTTCATATTTGACAACATTGTAGAAATAATAAATTAAGGTTGATGATTACTAAAAGAAGCACAGCATTCACAGTGTGACATCCACGGTTTAATAGAAAAACACTAATATAATGAATTATTGTATCAGACATACTATTATATAACAATTCTTATATATTAGGCTGATGCGTTTGAAAAAAAGATATCTTTCTCTTCACCGCGAGGACAATAATATACATCCATAAGTAAATTATCATGTTTCTAAAGAGTTGTGATGATAACAGTAAAAGTGAAGTGAAGAAAGACCGCAGATATAAATTTGTTATCTGAACAGTGGACCAAAAAATATAGCTTGTGAGAAACAAATAAGATAAATTCTAAATTTAATTTATTTTGAATTTCAGGCAACTTAAAAGACAAAATGAGAGAACCGTTAATTTCATTTAAAAAAAATAATTCTTATTATACATCGCAAATGCAATACATTAAATTTAATTATACCTACACACTTTGCGCATATCACATTTTTAAGTTGTGTATGATTTTTTTATTTTTAGATTAATTAACATTAGATAAATAATTTATTAAAAAAAAAACGTTGTGCCGCACGCTGTGTGTGACAGGTCATTGATTTCCTATTCACTATTCTATTAGGTTTAAACTAATATAATAGATATATGATACCTACATTACATACCTTATTCTATCATATAAATGGCTGTATGTATCTTGTTTTATTACAAAGAAGTTGAATAAAGACCAAACACCGCTAGTTTAATTGGTCCATTGTAACTGAGATATAAATTTAAAAAAAAACTTACCCAATGTAAAAACACTGTTGCTATTCTTTGAGATATCATACGCAGGTAGGTGTACCTACCCATACCTACTACACAATAATATTATATTGTATCTGTTTATTATTAAAAGGTTGAATTAATTATTGTTGTGATTAATAGTAACAATAAATAACTGTCTATGTATTTATTACAAACTTCATTATTTTTATTGATGTTTAGTAAAATTTTATTTTGAAAGCTGTGACTTAGTAAAAAAACACAATACCTAATAAGAAAATCTGTGTTCATAACTTTTGTGTTATATGTACCTACCTGAAAATAATTGAGTTGATTACAAATTGCGATTGCAATAACTCTTAGGAGAAAAAGAATTAAAAGCTGGAATTAGGGACCGTGATGTAAAGTTAACCCTTTGTTGAACCAATACTCCCTGAAAACGAGATCATGTTAAATTCACACATAAAATATTGAAGGCAAACCAACGATGAAAAAATCAACACAAAGAAAAAGACAAAGTATAATTTCATACACCAATGATTTTCCCACCATTATACTGTATCAATGGGTATATTATATAAGTATGTACGGTACGTAGGTACATATTGGTATCATGTAAGAACCAGCAACTTGTCTTTATGAAGCTTTAGTTCGATGTAGGAATAGTTGAGAACCTACATGATAGTATTAGGTACATACCTACCTACCTATATACTTATTGTAGACATGACTGGGTAAAGTATAGCTAATGTTATATAGCTACATGTTATTTTGATATGAATTTCGGTAGGTATAATAATATCACTTCAGTTGATTACTTCCAGACATGAAAACCAATATGAGCAATCACTCTAATATGTAATACCTATCTACATACCCACCTAAAATAATAAAATAGGTATGTGTGATGAGAGAGTAAAGAAAACTATTCTTATTCTTTTGCACAAAAACAAGACAAATAAGATCATAAAATGAATAAGCTTGTGACTTATTTTTATATAAAATAATAAAATAGGTATGTGTGATGAGAGAGTAAAGAAAACTATTCTTATTCTTTTGCACAAAAACAAGACAAATAAGATCATAAAATGAATAAGCTTGTGACTTATTTTTATATAAAATAATAAAATAGGTATGTGTGATGAGAGAGTAAAGAAAACTATTCTTATTCTTTTGCACAAAAACAAGACAAATAAGATCATAAAATGAATAAGCTTGTGACTTATTTTTATATAAAATAATAAAATAGGTATGTGTGATGAGAGAGTAAAGAAAACTATTCTTATTCTTTTGCACAAAAACAAGACAAATAAGATCATAAAATGAATAAGCTTGTGACTTATTTTTAAACATAATTTTTTTAAACATTTACATCTTCAGTTCCGCGACAAGGTCTATTTTTAATGTACCAAACTTTATCGAAACAAGGAAGGCGACTTGCATATTTATTACATGCGGTTAGTCCGTTGTCTACTCTAACCATTGTACAGGTATCTATATTTGGCGTACAGTATTCATTACGTTTTAGAATGATTTAGTACTGGAAATAATATGAATAAAGTGCCTGAATATATTATATTATGCATAGTTTAAAAAGTTTTGTTTACCTTCTCGTATTTAATGAACATTCACATAATAAATTCCATAAAACGGTAAAACGTCTCAGATAAATTATTATAATGAAACAAACAATCGAAAAACCAAAATGTCAACTCTCACTATGTTATTACTACAATAAGCAGGTAAGGAAAGTTAGCTAGGCAGACAAATAAAATATTTAATTTCCTATTCTATGTCAATTAGTTTAATTTAAGTTTTATACAAACTTTAGCACTACATATTACTTATCGTAGTGGTAAAGTATGTAGGTAGGTAGGTATATTGTAGGCATTAATATTATGATACTGTATAGGCTCTGTATAGTGTATAGTGCAGATGATCTGATGATAAACACTCTCTTGCCTACTAACTTCTTACTTCATAATATACCTACTAGAGAATGTATAATGTATATAATTATTATGTTACAGTACGGAACCATCTCCCACAATACCATCAAAACAATCTCTCAACAAAATGTCCAAATTGAATTACTTCATACGTATATGTAGATATATAAACATGTGTGTGATAAGTCAAAACTAAAAATCTAGTTAAAACGTAGAACGTTATATTTCATAGGTAGGTAACTATATTTATTATTTTATTCATATGTAACATTATGGAATCGTTGCTGGCTACTCTAGTCGTGGAATATGCCGTGATGGTATAGTAGATATAGTCAAAGTGCCAAAAGAATTTTTAGAAAATCTGTTCAAGAAATACTGAATTCGGTTTTCATAGACTCTAACGAAACCGAAGAGTTAATGAAACACTTCAAATTCCTATACTAGATCGAAAATCTGGAGGAGAGGGTGGTTAGAAGTTTGGTGTGCTATATATTATTATTATTATACATATTATTATTATGTTTATAAAAGAAATGGGGTGCAAGAATTATAATCGTTGGTAATAGTGATTTCCATTATCTGCATTTTACACAACACCTATTTTTTTAATAGAAAAGAGAATGAGATTTAGTAATACATAACAAATATTTTTTACAGCTAGCAACACGGACCAGTTGCAAAGGTACTTATTCTATGCTTTTTTCAATGTAATACTGTCAAATATTGTATTTTTGCTAGGCGGTATGTCTTCAAACATTCTCTCATTCTATTGGTATTTTTTCGTGTCTTATTTAATATTATCTCATCTCTACAAGGTGCCAAGGCCGGCCTTTCAGAAACTAAATGACCTTGAAGTACTTGAGAGTACTGAGAAATGCTAACAAGTCTCAGACTCTGTGAAAGGAAACTCCTGCTCTACTCCTCCATATATTTGGAGGTGGGCAGCGTCAAAAGAAACGACGCAGTAGACAGGGACCAATTGTTGGTCGGTATAAGCTAACAACCAACCCTTCTTAACGGAAGATGTTGGAAAGGGCACTCTCTTGCCCGGAGGAGCTAAAATCTTCTCAAAGGCGGAGGAACCTACGAGGTCAACGGCATGAGGATGTGGAATGCAAGGGAAGCTACCACATTAAAGGCTCTAGCAGCATCCCAAAGTACCAACGAATTATGAAAATGATAAGATCTTTAGTAAAATCTTCCGGAGGTAAAATAGACCCCCGTTCGGCTCTCCGGGTGGGGTCTGCTCTAATACACACAAAAGAGAGGAGGTGAGAAGAAACCGAAACAGCACACAAGGAAGGTACGCAACCTGGAACGTCAGAACTCTGCTGCAAAATGGTAAGTTAGACAATCTTAAAGTAGAAATGACGAAAATGAAACTAAGCGCGCTAGGAATCTCTGAAATGAGGTGGCCTAACCCGGGAGATATGTGGACAGGTAATTTTCGTCTAATCCATAGCGGTAGTATAGAGGGTAAACCGGGGCAGGGAGAGGTAGGAATAATGTTAAGTAAAGACTTGGGTATGAGAGTTAAGGGATACGTACACTATGGAGGTAGGATTATTTTAGTCAAACTAGATACCAAACCCGTAGACACAATTTTGATCCAAGTCTACATGCCAACATCTAGCCATAGCGACCAAGAAATTGAGATTCTATACGAAAACATCCAAAAATTGCTAGATGACACAAAAGCAGAGGAAAATGTTATTGTAATGGGAGACTGGAACGCAGTAGTAGGGGAAGAAAGGGAGGGATCAATCGTAGGAGCATATGGGTTGGGCACTAGAAATGATAGAGGTAACCGTCTCATTGAATTTTGCGCCAAAAATAAAATGTTTGTAGCCAACACCTGGTTTCAACACCACTATAGACATCGCTATACATGGAAATCTCCCGGAGACCGATTTCGATTACAGATTGATTACATTCTTACGCGTCAACGATACAGGAATCAAATTAAAGATTGCAGGAGCTATGCAGGTCCGGACATTGATAGCGATCATAATATGGTTGTGGCGGAAACCATACTGAAATTCAAAAGGCTCGAGAAGAGAACCACAAAAAGATGGGACCTAAAGATGCTAAAAATAAAGGAAGTAAAAGAGAAATACGACGAAAAAACTGAGATATGCGATTTTGTGAGCAATGATAATGTAGATAAAGTATGGGGGAAAATTAAAGAGAAAATAACCGCAGCGGCAGACGAGGTTTTAGAGAAAAGAAAGCCGCAAGCTAGGAAAGAATGGATCACAGACGACATTTTAAAAATGATCGAAGAAAGAAGGAAGCTAAAGAATTCTCAAACAGAAGAAGGGAAAAAAGAATATAAAGCCCTTAGGAATAAAATAATAGAGAATCCAAGCTGAAAAAGGAATGTTATTTGCAAGAAAAATGCAAAAATATCAACAGAAATATAAAACAAAGGAAATTCGAAACCGCATACTCTGAAGTAAAGAACTTCTTCAATGAAAAAACACAGCCACGATGTGCTATTCAAGATAAAAACGGCAAACTGCTGTTTGAGGACGAACTGATCGTCAAAAGATGGAAGGAATACCTAGAACAATTGTACAAAGGAAAGAGCATACTCCAGGAAAGCAAAGCACTGGAAGCAGAATATGACGTAGAAAATAATGGAGATGACATCTTAAGAAGTGAATTTGATATTGCATTAGCAAAGTTGAAAGACGGCAAAGCACCAGGCATCGACCTGATTCCATCAGAGCTGCTTAAATGCGCGGGAAAAGGCATGCTTGATACATTGTATAAGCTCGTCTGCAAAATATACGACACAGGAGAGATACCTGAGGACTTTGCCAAATGTCTGATACGAGCGCTTCCTAAGAAGGCAGGCACGACAAAGTGCGAACAACACAGATCCTTAAGCATGATATCACACGCTTCTAAGATACTCACCAACATTATAATGAAAAGGGCGGAAAATAAAATAAACGAAACACTTTCAGAAGATCAATTTGGATTCCGCAAGGAGACTGGTACAAGAGATGCAATCCTGAGTCTCAGACTTATTCTAGAAAAGAGAATAACAGTTAATAAAAACACATATATAGCATTCATCGACCTAGAAAAGGCATTCGATAAAGTAGAATGGGAACAACTTTTTAACATCCTAAACGAAATAGGAATGAGTTACAAAGACAGAAGAGCAATCTGGAGCCTATATAAGAACGAAATGGCCGTAATTAAAAGCGGAGAGAGCTGCGCAGAAGCAAGGGTCGAACAAGGCGTAAGACAAGGATGCTCAATGTCGCCAGCTCTCTTTAACTGCTATATACAGCGAGCCATTGATGAACTGAGAGAAGAAATGAAGAACTGGACAGGAGTCAAAATAAATGGGAAAAAGGTCGACATGATCAGATATGCTGACGACATAGCACTGCACGCAGACTCCGAGATGGAGCTGAACGAAGCCTTAGGAAAAATGGAAAGTATTTTGTTGTCAAAGTACAACATGAAAATAAATAAAGAAAAAACAAAATGTATGGTCGTTGGAAAAGAGGAAGCGACTGCGAACATTGCCATAAATGGAGTGAGCATCAAACAAGTAAGTGAATTCGTGTACCTGGGCAGCAGAATAAACCAGGATGGACGCTCCAAATCGGAAATTGTAAGCAGAATAAACCAGGCAAGGATTGCCTTTAACAAAAAATCAAAGATATTGGAATCCCCAAATATTGACTTAAGCGTAAGGAAGAACCTTACTAAAGCCTTTGTATGGAGCATTCTGCTTTATGGTTGTGAGACATGGACCATCAGCAAGAGTGAAAGCGGACGGCTGGCGGCCTTTGAGATGTGGTGCTACAGACGCATGCTCAAGATCCATTGGTCGGAGCACGTCGAAAATGAAGAAGTATTAACCAGGATAGGCGAAAAAAGGCAACTCCTTAAGAGAATCAGCCAACAACGAGCTAACTGGATTGGCCACAACATCAGGCATCCAGGACTACTCATCGCCATCGCAGAGGGTAAGACCGAGGGGACAAATGGCAGAGGCCGACCAAGAGACGCATATATGGACCAACTGAAGAGAGACGTACATGAACTGTGGCTCATACGTAGGGCTAAAAAGACTGGCTGAGAATAGAGACGAATGGAGAAGAAAAACCAAACTCGTTGCAGACCAATCCAGTGGATTGTAACTCATTATATATATATTATCACGCTCCTACATTCCCCGACACCAGGGGTGATCCTAAACGGCCACACCCGATTGTAGGTTATGATAGCAGCGTGATTGGAATATGTTAAATAATAAAAGGTGATCTCCCAAAATACTTACTCAGGCTTTTACTAGTTCTTATTGATCACAACATTTGGAGTTTTTGGCAAGTTTATCTAGAGGCAAATTCACACTAGGGCGGAGGAAAACAATTGTTAGGTATATAATATGTTTGATTTATTTAGATCACATAAGCATGAGAGATTATCAATATATATGGTAAGTAATATTATCCAAATAATAACTCTTTCACACAGCAGGCATTCTCAATATCTTACAAATTTTATATGGTATCAAAATAGTAGAATGGTAATTTAAATCGACGTTGCACTGGGCGGGTAAACAATGATGAGTAATATGGAAAGATCTTACTGGTCTTTTGGAGTCGGCTGAGAAATCTCCACTCCTTGAGGATGAAATTCGGAGGGCCTTTCCACCATAAAGCCTAAAGACATTTGGTCATTTGAAGAATCACTTAATATTTACCTATATTTAAGATAAAAATTAAATTATTTACTGATTGATTCGGGATGGTTGTATTATGTATTTGTAAGTAGATATTCTACTCGTATTCACTGATGACTAGTCGCATAAACGGCACGGCTAGAAGAATGTATTTGGAAAGTAACATACGAGTTGATAGTAAGAAAGGTTACCAAGTGTTGCAATAAGCTCTTATGTTAGATGATAGGTATTATTACATCACACAGAGATTAAAATATAAATAAAATCGAAGAAGAAACTTTCTTTTTCCAGATTGATGTCTTATTATCGGATTAAAAATGTAGATATTCGTATAATGAGATAGTTCCCATGTCTTAAAAAATAATAAATTGGTGTTGTTTTCCATATCTGCAGGCAATTAATTATTATTTATAACACCAATATGTCACATTGTATGTATTTTTGTATTTAATACTAAGTTATAAATTTCTTCCAAGATCGGATGTGAATCGAAATAGGTACCTACTTGTTTATATTGGATTTGTGTTTTAAGGTGAAAGTATAATAATATGAGAATCTATTATACATAATTTGACGATTATCGATAAACTGTGCGAGCTTTTTTCTACTTTTAGAGATATGGAGGTAGGTAGGTACCAATACAAAAAGAGATGCACAATTTACCCTTTAGTGATGTCTAAAAGATTGAAAGTAATAATAACTAGCTTTTGTTATCCGGCATCGCACGAGTTAAAAAAAAACAGATAACGGTGCAAATACATAGATTAAAACGACATAATCTTATTGAACAAAAATGGAGTTGACCTTTACGCTGAAAAGAGTAGTAGTAAGCTCTTCCTACTGAGAAAAATTTATGCTTGACTTTTTACATATCTATATTTAATTTAAAAAAAAATACATTGAAAAAGTGTTAAAAATCTCTCCCCAATGAAAAATCTGACACCCCACATTTAAATAAAAAAAAAATAGGTTGGTACTTACATGGAAAAGTGCCAAAAATCTCTCTCGAATGAAAAATCTTGATGTTATAGGTACACCTGGGTGCGGGTGTGTGTGTGTGTGTGTGTGTGTGTCTGTAGTACATGTGTGTGCATGGGTGTAAATGTATATAATGTGCATATTATTGTTCTGTCTTTTTATTTAGTTTTTTCTTTATTTTATGTTAATTAATTAAGTTTTTTAGTTAACGTTACTTTAACTAAGAGCAATGTTCTTTGACCACACATAAATTGATCTACCTTAGTACGGGCTGTAGCCTAGTTAGGTGAATCATATAATGAATATGTTAAAATTGAATTTATTTATATCAATAAAGCTGTTATTATTATTATTATTATTACCTCAAATGCTCATATTTAATTTACAATAATAGGCAGGTACATATCTCATTTCAATGTAAAATGTGTCCTATTTTGAGAAACAATGTTGGTACCTAAATACCTAAATGTTATATAATTACTCACATTCGAATTGATATTTTCACTTTGTAGGTAGTACCTACAGATTTGCCATGAAATTAAAAGGAAAATTAAATACTTTTTAAAAATGGATTCATTCTTCATTCAACATTCTTCAATATTCAAGAATATTTTACTTACAAATATTTCATAACGCATAAATAAAAATATTAGGTGTAGGTACCTACCTATGTACTAAGTAAAAAAATCATTTAACATTGTTTATGGATTTGGTACGCAATCCATTCTTATTCTACAGTATTGTTTTCTGTGATTTCATAATGTCCTCCATTATGAAAATAGCACGAAATGTCAAAAATATGCAATTTTAACTCACATATTTCAAGAGTTTTTATCAATAGCAAAATCTTTAAATATTTAGTTTCAGTATTGTTGTATTTATTGATACACCCATTTTGAAATTTATTCAATACAATGAAAAATGTTTGACTACAAATTTTGTTATTTGGAAAACTTATCTTAGATTTCCATACATTTGCTTAGCAATTTCATGACATAGTCTCTTTAAAACTGTAATATTTTTATCAATATACATATTAGATATTATTAAAAATGTTGTGAAAAAATGTTTTCAGCTTAAAGCCTACCTCTAGGTAGGCTTTAAGCTGAATCTTCTAAGATGAAAAATCTTCTAAGATGAGACCTCGTATTTTACTTGTCTTTTCTTATTTCAGAATCCATTAAGGACATTATATAAACATACATACATACGACCCGACTCAAATATTTGTGTGGATTAACAAACACTTTATTGATGTAATAAGAAAGCATACTTACGTGCAATAAGCAAACTTATTGTCTCGAGGAAATCTCTTCCAGAAAACCTGTATAGGTATTAGTGTGACAATAATTATTTTAACAAACTGAGAATTACAGAAACATAACTAATTTTAAAGTGCATATTTATTCAACTACAGAGGTATACCTAAAAAATAAACGTATGTTTTTCAATTTCTTCGACAACATCATTCAGTATTCCATTACGACTATTTCTATACTTGAGAGAGTCAGCATAGAACTTCATCTCAACAGCTTTTTTGAGCCACTCAAATAACTTAGTCACTAAAATAAAGTACATTGTAAACCTTTCCAAAGTTTTTTGTTTTATTTACATTAAATTATGGAGTAACAATTTTAGATAGCTCTACTTTTCTTTTGTAAGCATGCAGTACTTTTTTGTATGTAATGATTATAGAAGGCATACAACTGTTAACACTATGTAATTGGTGATGAGTTGATTACATAATTCATACTGTAAGTATTATACAACGGCATTTTGAAAACAAGTTTGATATTGGAGTATATATTGTTGCTTTGGTTAGTTCCAGTACTTTTATCAAATGATCCAATAAAATAGAAACGAGTTTATATACGGTCAACTGGATAACACTAATCAACATACTCTTAAGCAGAGAACTCTAAAGTACCTGAATCGTTTCACTCGGAACTTATCTAACTATATATCAAACATATTATTATTCTCGAAAGTAAGTAGATCAACTTCTTAATTCTTGGAACCTCCAAGACATCCATGAGGCAAAACCAGAGGTGATGAACTGGCTGTCGGCGCTAGAGCCAAGACTATAGAAGATACGACAGCTCACAAGGGTGAAAACTTACATGCAAAACCGGACTGCACGAAATATAAAGTAAGCAAGTTATTGAGCTTACGAGTTTAAACAAATCATTTACTTATTATACAATGTCTACGCAGCTAGTAAGGATATCGCAAAAGCGCAACATATACCTACTGCTACAATGAAATATATCTTATAATGATTAAGCAATTAATTCACAAAATTATGAGTAAGATTAGAGAGAAACGTATCCAGACCGTGAAATAATATTATACAACACAGGTCATGTATAAAAAATGAGATTTTTTAGCTGTAACTTTGTCGAAAACGGTAACGTTACGTTTAATAAAAATTTAGCACATAATTAATTAAATTACAATACACACTCATAAAAAAGCGGTATATTTTTGATGAGATTCTTCAATAAATTAATATTTATTAAACCCAACGGGATATTCTCATTATGTAGAGAATATATAAAATATTTATCTATTATGAAACGGACGTCAAAAAATATGAAATGTGTTAATAATATTGGGTAAATTATAACATCGCTACACAGATGAAATATTGTATAATAATGTTACCTATTTATTTTGTACTAGCGGTCTGCACCGGTTTAGAACGGGTAGACAGGAATTAAAAAAAAATAGTTTAGGTAAGGATCCCTATTTTTTTTGAAAATATAATATAGCTAATGTCACCCGGGGATAGTGTAGTTTCCCAACAGTAAAATAATTTTGTAAATCGGTTCAGTAGTTTCGGAGCCTATTCAATGCAGACAATCAAATCTGTCCTCTTTATATAGATTATTTTTCAACTTTCATTTCGAAACGTTACAATTCCGATGTGTAGGCTCATAAAGTAACACAATGTGATATTATGTCATATTATCCGACTGTACACTGAGAAAAATACTCAAAACGAATCATTGGTACGGTACTATCAGATTAGGACCAGAGATCGTACAAACGATTCATTGGTTTAAATCAGGGATGTTGCGGATGTCGATTTTTACACATCCGCGGATGTGAATGCGGATGCGGATTTTTGAAGGCTCACATCCGCGGATGCGGATGCGGATGTTTAAGATATTATAGAAAAAAGTAGGAACTATCTTAGTTGGTAGGCCCCACTGTCAAATATGTGACGAAATTTTTGCTACAATAATATTATGGATTTTTTGGCGAATTTTTTTTTCTTTGTTATTTGCAAAAATAAAATAAAACCGGCAAAAATAAAAATGCGTCGGATCTTGTCACCATTATTTTCGTTCCCATTGGTTAATGTCAAGTGCAAACGGCACGCGCCTTTCGCCGGCCCCGCCCCATTTCTTTCTTGTCGCAAATTGTCTTACATCCGCATCCACAATAACATCCGCATCGATTATTGCGGATGCGGATGCGGATGCAGATGTCCAAATCAGGGATGTTGCGGATGTCGATTTTTACACATCCGCGGATGTGAATGCGGATGCGGATTTTTGAAGGCTCACATCCGCGGATGCGGATGCGGATGCGGATGTTCAAGATATTATAGAAAAAATTAGGAACTATCTTAGTTGGTAGGCCCCACTGTCAAATATGTGACGAAATTGTTGCTACAATAATATGATGGTTTTTTTGGTGAATTTTTTTTTTGTTATTTGCAAAAACCGGCAAAAAAATAAAATAAAACCGGCAAAAATAAAAACGCTTCGGATCTTGTCACCAATATTTTCGTTCCCATTGGTTAATGTCAAGTGCGAACGGCACGCGCCATTCGCCGGCCCCGCCCCATTTCTTTCTTGTCGCAAATTGTCTTACATCCGCATCCGCATGAACATCCGCATCGATTATTGCGGATGCGGATGCGGATGCAGATGTCCAAATACATGCGGAAGCTCCGCATTTGCGGATGCGGATGCGAATATTCGCAACATCCCTGGTCCAAATACATGCGGAAGCTCCGCATTTGCGGATGCGGATGCGAATATTCGCAACATCCCTGGTTTAAATCTATAATATTAACTCTTCGCAACAACTTGTTTGCGAAGAGTTAATATTATAGATTCGTACTAATGAATCGTTTGTACGATCTCTGGTCCTAATCTGATAGTACGTACCAATGATTCGTTGTGAAATTTCGCTAGTATTTTTCTCAGTGTATGACATGAATTAGGTACCTCCATAATTACCTAATACGTACGAGTATGTTCTCTACGACTGAAATAAAATCATAGAATCCTGTAGGGGATATTACTTAGTGGGCATCATATATATTTGATTTAGGTAAATATTGAATGGAATACTTGCATTGCAGGCTGTACCTACATTACTGTTAATACTCTCAGGTGGTATATATAATGAGTTACAATCCATTGGATTGGTCTGCAACGAGTTTGGTTTTTCTTCTCCATTCGTCTCTATTCTCACTCTCAGCCAGTCTTTTCAAGCACAATATTTCATGCTGACATCTGCGACGTTCTTGTGTTGTAAGTAATCGTGCAATCATGACATAAATAATCATGATACTCATGTCTGTTGGTTCTCGCCCACCCTGACACAGCAAGATGGTACCTATATTGTTAAAGAGGGTCGTCCAGGCTGTCGGAAAGCTGATTTATATTATATAATTTAATTTAATTTTGTCTTAATGGAATAATCGAAAACATTAAACGAATATCTATTTAATGTAATTATATCATCACCACGTCTACCACAAATGGGGTAGCCAGTGGACTCACTATTATTGCGTAGGTATTAATTAATAACTTTTCTGAAAAAACTGATAAATCACGAAATCAATTATTATACGTGTATATCTAATTTACTAACCAACCACTTACTACAGGCAGCAAACTGGAAGGCGGCAGCGGCAGACAGGAGGAGTTGGAGGCCAAGGATCGATATGAGCTGTAGAGCCATCGAAGAAGAAGAAGAAGAAGTATATCTAATTTATATGTTATTTATATATTATCATATTTTGGAATTATCTACTACTAATACATAGGGGTAGTGTTAAAAAAATATATGAAAAATTGTAGGATTCTTATGCATTGTCTGCCAAACACACCCTTTTTTTGAACTAATACATTGAAGCTATATAGGTAATTAAGTTTTTTGTTTAAGTAAAAAATAATGTTGGTAATAAATATTTGTTTTCATATTTCACCACATCAAAATGAAATATTTTATCGTTTTTGCCAGAGAGCGCTCTTGCCACAAGTACAGGGTATTACATTACGTAATTTTGATCAACCTACAGAGACTCACTGACTATTTGAAAATATTATTATTTATAGTTGATTAAAAAAATATATACAACAGTTCAGAAACGTTGTTCATATTTGTATTTAATTAAGTGTCCGCGACTACCCTATCTTCCCCTATGTGTAAGCAAGAAAATCTATTTATCAGTATTCTCATAAAAAAAAAAAGTGATATAAAAAACATGTATCTACTCCTAATTCTACCCTAGTCAGATGATAATGCGTTGTATTGCGAACTTTGGATAGTATACGAAACCTATTTTAATTAGTTAGTTGTACCTATGTCGACCATCAGTCATCATTATTTATTAGATAGATAGAAATGTCTATGATTAGGTATATATATAATAAGTTGCGCTAAGCTAGGTACTATCGTTTTTATTAGCAACATCTGGCGTAAGTTAGTTTATATATATATATATTACCTACCTTCCTATCCATATGTAAATGTATATATATATACACACACACTATCTTTATGGCTGTTTTATTTTATGGCAATTCACCCGCAACCGAGTGAATTATGATATTTATGGCTGACAATAACTAAAAAATAATCGAAAACGACACCTATTTAATAATATTGAATTCAATTCGATAGACGGAAGTACCAACCATTGATGATAATTTTCAAAAATATTTGGCATCTCATTTTTTATCTTCTCTATCTGTTCACATATGTAATTAGATAAGTACTTATATGTAATTCGCATTCAATGGACATGATGGCGGCCGGTGGGATAGCATAGTTAACTTATTAATTGTGTCGGTGCACACGTAGTAGAATTCCATAATAATGCAATTTGAAACAAGTGTTCCTTTCTACTATTGTTTGTTAATTTGCAGAGAGACTTCTTTCGACATATAAGGTCATTATCAATCTCTATTGGTCATTATCGATTGATAATGACCTAATAAGTCGAAAGACGTCTCTCTGCGAATTAACAAACAATAGTAGAAAGGAACACTTGTTTCAAATTGCATTAGCATATGATATGATTTTTTAGATTATTATGTAATAATTGTTATTTTTTGAGCTTTTTATTTGCTACCGCGGTTTCGGTGGAGCGTCCACCATTAACGAGCGTTAATCTAAAACTAAATATAAAAAATCATATCATGTCTAGAAATTGTTATATTGTGAATGCCGAAAACATAAGCAATGCATTAGCATAGTTAACATTTAAAATAAAAAGTAATAACAATTGTTCATATTTATTGACAAACAATATCAACAGAAGGAAAATATAATTGCAGTAACCAGAATGAAAGATTAGTAAAATGGCATATTTGGGGCCCGTATCGCAAAATGAAAATTATGGTTTGCTCCAACTCATCTTGAAGGGAAAAATTGAGGGTAGTCTTGATGTGGGAAAGCGGCAGATGACCTGGCTAAGAAATATCAGAGAGTAGACCGGAATCCAGAGGGTGGAAGAGCTGTTCCGGCTACCACAGGACATTGAGGGGCCGACGTTGTTTCTATAATTTGAGGTAAAAAATCTACAATAATGTAGTTTGCTACAAAATCATAAAAAAACACTTCAAACTAACTTTTGTTACTGTTGAAACTAAGATTTTGAAATTATTGCAGTAGTTCTGGTGCTTTTTGAACAAAAGATTTTTATTCAATGATTTTCCATGCAATAAAACTAACGAAAGTGCAAAAAAAATACTTGTTTCATAATGGGTTGATTATAACCGTTCAAATAATTTAATAGTACTGCATAATCATAATTCTATGCTACATCATAATATATTTATCAACGATTTACCTATACTTGCTCACTGATACATAGGTACTTATATAATATTTAATTCCGACTATACATAATACCGATGTATTCATTCATCATTATGATCATTTAGTATGATAGTACAAAGTAGGAAAGCGCTATGATAGCTGTATAATATAGAGGGAGAGGGAGGTATAAAACATAGGCAGTGGATCATCCGGCAAAGAATTGGTATCTCACTCTTTTCCGTAATTCGAGTATCCTGTAAAAGGCAGGTGTTCGAAAAGATAACAACATTTTACATTTACATGTTCAGATTTGCCACCCATCCTGAATGTCTTAATTTTTTTGTCACGGAGAAGACAGCTTTCATGTTTATTACATGTAGCTCGTCAATACTGGCTTTCCCACTTGTGAGATATGCTGTGATGGTGTAGTAATAGTAGGTTATTTAATGCTAATAAAACACTAAACACTCCAGTCTTACAAAAAGAAAGGAATCAAACTGAAATTCAAATTTTATTGCCAATATGTTAGAAAGTGACACCTCTTTACCAATATTACTAACTAAATATGCTTGCTTGTATGGTATGCTTAAATAAAGCATACCATTCATAAATGGTATGCTTTATTTTTTCATAAGAATTTAGACCTTATCCCCACCGCGGAAAGCATATTTTCGCTTTTATTTGGACAGTCTTATTTTGGGCAAACTAATAATAAATAACGAAAATAACGAGTTACCTATAGCAGAAAATAGAGCTTTCTTACTTTACGCACAGCTCGTTACCAAGCGATAATATAATAATATTACATACCTACTCGTATATTTACCTCCTAGCTCCTAGGTACGACAATATTAGAAAATAGAGCTTTCTTACTTTACGCACAGCTCGTTACCAAGCGATAATATTACATTATTATACATACCTACTCGTATATTTACCTCCTAGCTCCTAGGTACGACAATATTAGAAAATAGAGCTTTCTTACTTTACGCACAGCTCGTTACCAAGCGATAATATAATAATATTACATACCTACTCGTATATTTACCTCCTAGCTCCTAGGTACGACAATATTAGAAAATAGAGCTTTCTTACTTTACGCACAGCTCGTTACCAAGCGATAATATAATAATATTACATACCTACTCGTATATTTACCTCCTAGCTCCTAGGTACGACAATATTAGACAATTCAAAATGACAATTTCAAACTTATACGCTGACACAAGCATTGCATCCGAGCATTTATATAGGATAAATTCTTGCTTAACAGAGTAATATTTTTTTTAACAAAATTTATTATTTAATTATTATGGCTGAAATGTAATGTCGATGTGGATCTAATGTCCTAGAATTGATAAATTGTACAGTGTCCTTGAGATGCTTTGGGACGTAAACGACACTTTAATGTTGTCCAATAATAAAAATAATTAAGAATTGTATAAAGGTTTAATAAAAACTGTTTTAATTGCAAACCTATCTTGTTCTCAAGACGTAGAAGAGAATCCATTGGGTTATATGTATGTGTATTTTTTTAATAATGTCAATGTAACATAAATAGGAAATTGAATTTACTGCCTCACTAGACTTTCGTCTGTTTTGAGACAGTTCCAAAAATTACTTATTTGTTTGTGTGTGTTGTATGGTTGTATCCAGACACGCGCCCGTAGAATGCAGTTTCACTGTTGTCAGGTTGTATGGTATAAACTACTATAATAATTATCTTACTTACATAGGTATGCACAAGTAGATTCTAATATTAATTTATAAGTTTGTGTCTATTTAACTTTATTCTGTTGACCATCTGTCCATACGGAATGTAGCATTATTAGACAGATATAAGGTAGGTATACATAATCGTTATTGAACTTTTTCCAATCCTTGAATCTCACCGTTATAAATAAAAAATAGGATAAAGAAAATACTTAACACGGTTTATATTAAGACAAGAGTATTTATATGGATAAAGCAAAGCTATAAGGCTAGAAATAACTACGGAATATTATATTGTACAGTTATATCCTATACTTAGTCACACCCACAAGCAACCTGTTGCCTTGTAACATAGGCATAGTATACCTTTACCTATCTAATAATCTAAAGGGATTTCTCATTTTGCTCGTATCGACACTCTTTTTTGAATAGCTATACATAGGTACTGCACGAATACGTTATTCATCTCTCCCCTTGGCAATCATCGTATTCTATGATTTTATTTGTGCACAACTTGTAAAACTCCATAATTTTAATTTATAAATTATAATTTATTTGTTTTACAAAATATTAAAAATAATGTTACATATGTTTTGGCTGCAATGCCATAATCATACTAAAGTCACATAATCAACTTTAGTATGATTATGGCATTGCAGCCGAAACATAATATGTCACATTATTTTAAATATTTTGTAAAACAAATAAATTATAATTTATAAATTAAAATCATCGTATATTGTTTACTATGACTGTGTGTTTCTATATCGGATAGAAGTGGGTACTCATGTATATGGAGTAGGTAATAGCGTATGCAAATTACACCGTGGATAGGTAATATTAAGTTACTGTACGAATTAAACTTGTATTATCAATCAATGTGGTTTGAAGGCTTTCATGGCGATCTTCACTATCTGGTTGTTGGTTTTCGGGTTTGCCATGTCTTGATTTGTTAAATCGACGTTTCGGTGCACTTGCTGGCCCCATCTTCAGGAAACGTCGATTTAACAAATCAAGACATGGCAAACCCGAAAACCAACAACCAGATTGTATTATCAATAATAGTCTGTGGGTATATACCTACTACGAGTATTTTATTAAAATGTGCCTTGGATTGGGTTTTATATAGATGTTTACTAAACACAGTAATAACTATACTGTAAAATAACAGCATTTTGGGACACAACAACATAAAAAGCTAGTAGCGTGCTTTCCACATACTCATTGGACATCGCATTGGCCAAAAGCTGTAATGATGTGCATTTAAAGAGAATAATAATAATATTCAAAACGGCGCCGCGTCTCTAGCAAAAATCTGTATAATGCTCATTTTGCCTCACCTCCTACAATTTTAGATGATGCTACCAAGTTGACCACCTTACGAGAATTAAGCACTCACTCACGTATATCTGGACCTAGTTTTGATTTCCCTGACGTGTCAGAGTTAGAGGTTAAGCGCTGCATTACCTCTATCAAATCCAAAGCTTCGGGAAGTGATGATATAAGTATAACATTTGTGTCACACTTTCTACATATCATTCTTCCTTATCTCACTCACATAATTAATTGCTCATTCGAAAGTGGCACATTTCCAGGAGAATGGAAGAGAGCTTTCATCATTCCACTCCCAAAAAAAAGTAATATCACGGGTCCCCAGGACTTTCGCCCTATTTCCATACTTCCAGTTTTTTCTAAGGTATTAGAAAGACTTGCTTATTCACACTTCAATCAGTATCTCACAGAAAACGGATATCATAATAATTTGCAATCAGGATTCCGCGAAGGGCACAGCACAGTGACTGCGCTGGTAAAGATCACAGATGACGTTAGAATTGCTATGGACAGAGGGTTGCTGACACATTTGACGTTATTGGATTTTAGTAGTGCATTCAACTCTGTAGATTTTGATCTACTTCTGGCTACACTCAATCAACTCAATATATCTCCCTCTTGTTCTGCATGGTTTGAGTCTTACCTCAGAGGTCGTGCACAATGCGTCCGACTGCAGAGTGGTGTTCGTTCTCGGTGGGTGGAATTAAGGGCAGGGGTACCGCAAGGCGGAATCCTCTCTCCCCTTTTGTTCTCAATTTTTATTAATCCAATTGCGCGACATATATCTTGCCAATATCATCTCTATGCTGATGATTTGCAGGTTTATACTCACTTTAAGTTAGTTGACCTTGCAACTGCAATTGACTGTAAATCACATTGCCTAAAACAAATAGCCGCTTGGGCTTCCAGCAATGGACTTATTCTTAACCCATCCAAATCACAGTCAATATTTATAGGTAGCCACCATTTAATTGGTAAACTCAACAATTTGAATCTGCCTCCCACCCAAATGAATCAAGATACAGTTCCATATTCAAAAACGGTTAGGAATCTTGGTCTGATTATAGATCAGAGACTCTCTTGGCAACAACATATAAATTCCATTCGCAAAAAAT
The DNA here is from genome assembly GCA_947579605.1 of Athripsodes cinereus. Lineage (NCBI taxonomy): Eukaryota > Metazoa > Arthropoda > Insecta > Trichoptera > Leptoceridae > Athripsodes > Athripsodes cinereus. The sequence continues at coordinate 15,551,583 of OX388313.1, read as the reverse complement.
TCTTTTATTCGTTGCATAATCTCAAAAGACTCCAAAGATTCTTGCCAATTAAGACCAAAATCCTACTCGTTCAATCCTTATTAATGCCGATCCTTGACTATGCAGACATTGCTTTTATTGATCTAAATGAAAATCTTTTAACTAAAGTTGCAAAATGCAGGCATCCGATATATTTTTAACCTCAAAAAAACTGATCACATAACCTCTTACAGAGATCAGCTGAAGTGGACCACCATACGTCAAAGACGTGATCTTCACATTTTGTGTCTAGTTTTTAAAACATTATTTTTAACGTCCTCCCCGTACTATCTTAAAGAAAAATTCGAGTATCTGGCGAGTCATGGTTTACCTTTGCGATCCAACAGAGAGCGTCTTCTAGCAGTACCAGCACACAGTACGAACTTTCTGTCCAACTCATTTCTTGTTCATGGTGCTCGCTGTTGGAACAATCTTCCTTCAAAAATCAGAATGATAACAACTTTTCCTTCTTTCAGACAAGCTGTCAAAAATCACTTCCTTTCACTGAATTTAGCATCTCACTCCTAAAACCCTTTCCCCTATGCATGTGCACGCGGCAGTGTGTGTATGTTCTACTTTTTTTATTATTATGTGTCCATGAGTACATTGTTGCCTGCATGTGCCTTTTTCATTTGTTTGCTTTTTATTGTATTTTTGTTTTTTTTTATATATTTATAATATTACTGTAGATATGTATATTTATGTCTGTTTTTGTTTTTTGATTTTAATAACCGGGTTAGTTGGAAGACATCGCATTTTAGCGATATACTCGCCCTCTGTGCATTGAATTGTATAAATGATATTTTCTTTGTTAATTTGTATTATTGTAAACAATGTACAGTGAAGAATAAAATAAATAAATAAATAAATAAATTGTTACACAAAAACGACGAGATCGTGAAATATTGCAAATTCCTATACCTACCAAACTTCAAATTTAGCGACGGAGGAGGTGGGGGAGTAGTTTGCGCGGGTGCCGTGGATGCAGCAGGCGTCGATGTGCGAGCTATATTTTATACATTATATTTATAACTAAAGATAGGTAGTTATGTACCTACATAGATGTATTTATCAGATATTCGCTACCTTAACTGCTTTGAAATATTGCTCAAACTAAGTTATGTTTTAAGAAACAAGAAATGATAATAATAGATATGAGATAATTTAACGAATGAGAGTTATTAGATTCCTAAATAAAAATGCTTGTCAAAATTTGCTTTAGAAATTTAAAATATTTTTTAATTATTACAGAAACAATGTTTGAATCTGCTACTTTGAAAAATTATCCAAAAAGACTTAGGCTAGTTCTGCATTAAGGTATCGCTATGTTGGTTATTATGTTAGTGTTGTACCTACCTACCATAATGAATTATTGTAAGGACGAAGGATGCGTGTGTTTTACACTCCAGTGACCAAATGTTCGTGGGAAAAGAAACGTTCCAGTTTTACTAAAATAAAGTGTACATAAACAGTCATAATTCTATTAAATCTGTATTATTTATATTTTTATCTTTAGTTATATGAGGAGTTGGGTGTATCAAATAATTCATAAAATAGTGTATTATTGTTCATGATAGATACACGTTAAACATTGAAAAGTATATCTTTGATTGATTTTATAACCTAGATAATTCTACTATGTTCCTAAAAGAATGCATTTCCAGAAAATGGAAGCGGACCTTTAAATAAACATATTTATATATTTATTTTATTCTTCTCTGTACATTGGTAAGAATTCTACAAATCAAAACAATAACAATATTTCATTTCATCAAAAATTTGATGTACTTATTATGAATCTTCAGAGATCGAACAGACATAATAACTGCAATTTCGTTCTCTTTAATGATTAATATAATAATACCTAATTAATAGTTTCATCATACATAATATTGTTATCATTGTTGCTGGCAAGTAGGTACCATAAAGCATGTAGGTACTTTGCGCATAGTGAAATTATGTTTTTGATTACCTACCTAATACGAGTAGGTACCTACCAGTCATTATAATTATTATAAATATATTATTGCATGCAGCACAATATAATATTCTTGTTATTTGTTTCAGTAACTGATTCGTTATTAGAGTTTTGTATGACGTATGAATGCATTTAATATAATATTTAAAATAAATAATAAATTATATTTATCGGAACGATTAATGATGCTAATCTGATTTGAAATGTTAAATTTACACGCTCTACGAGAACCGATATGTTTTGAATAGGTATTATTTTTATGAATAGGTTTCATTATTAAATAGGTATGCATACGAAACGTTTGTTTTTTTTTAACATCCGTAACAATCTTTAACGTACTACCCTATAAATATTAATATATTTATCGTTCGTTTGATGTTCATGAATATATTCTACAATAGCATAATATATTTTTAAATATCAACTTGCTTCCTGCACATATCCAACCAAAACATTTCCGTGAGGTATTAATCTAATCAGTAAAATGTTAAATTGAATAAACATTTTACTTTTAGTATCGAGAAAAAATAAAGTAATGTCAAGGTTGCCTCAAAGAGGGTATTGTCAATAAACGATTGATTGCAGGCGGTTGGTAGCTCAATGACGTCATCGTTTCGTGATCTTTCATAGACAGCATATTCACCCTATCTATCAACATTTATGATGAATGTGGGTATGTGGCTATGTGGGGAGCGAGACTCTCTATAGGTAATAATAATATTCCAACGTTTATATTTTAGGGGTAGATGCCCTCTATACAACTTTAAAACTGGAACAACACACATACATCACATAACATCTATAAATTTGATGTGTATATATTATTTATATATATTGTATATATATATACAATACAACTCGAATGTCCCTTTCATATGAACATAATAATTTTTAATTCAACAAGTACCTACATACAGCGCAACCGTTACTCGTCAGAGGTATATACTGTAAACAATTTGATTTTTAGCAAAGGGTGCATTGAGTATGTAATAGAGTTGGAGTTGGTACCTACATTTATTATTATTTATGTACGCAGATTGGGTACATTGTGATTCATTCCAAATATGTGTTTGGTCACAAAAATATTTTTATTGAGTCACGTGTCGTTCAGGACCAATATAATATTGCAGTTTGAATAGATAAATAAGATTATTCGGGTAAGTTGGGAGAAATCGTATCTCTGCGATATATTTTCTCTCTGAATATTGATTATCTCTAATATTGTTATGTTTATGTGTATAATTGCCTGCAATCCATCAAACTATATTGTCAATGTAAAGAAAATAATAAAATATAAATAAAATAAATCATAATGTTTTTATTGAGTGTATATTAGTACAAAAAGGCGTTTGTTTGATATTTTTGTATATTATTGGCGCGATGGGACTTACAATATTCTAGGTAGAAATAATAATAATTTTCTCTCAATGAAATGAAGATACTTTTTTTTTGAAAAAAAAAAGATACATAACTTTTGGAATCAAAATTTGTGGTTTATCTATGTTTTAACGTAAAATATGTTTTATGTAAACTTGCGAATGTAAGATACATAGATAATGCTTGAAATTACTAAATTATTAAATAAGATAGGTACAAGCAATTTATGTTTTGGTTATGAACCGCTATAAACAGAGTTTTTTTCCATTGTTTTGAATTTGGATCCGCCTAATTACAACTAACTCCTCATTTTGGTTGTCATTAAAGTTATTAGTCTGCATTTAATGTTTAATCAAACAACAAAACAATGGAAATAATAATTACCTACATAGCTTGCAACATAGAAAACTAACAATGTTATGTGAGGAATGAAAACATTTAAAAGAACTAAGTAGGTTCCTATAATATAATATAAATTGTTATTAAAACCTTTACAGAGTTTATAGAGGGTGATAAACATATGACAATTCTCACATATCGAACTAGTCGCAAACTTAAATATTATAGGTACCTATAACTTATAATATTACGAATAGGTACTAACGCGATGATACACATATATGTAGGTATGGTGCACTAAACACATATATACATAATAATCAGACCAACCACTGTACACTCGGATATGTCGGGAGGCGTAGACTCTAATTTATCCGCACATTCAAACCAAAAATGTCCATACGGGCGGGCCGGCCGGCCTAAACCACCATCGTGGGAATCTTTTATACTCTCTCTTCAATGTTCCCTTCGCTTTGGAAGTGGGTAAATTCCAAAAAATAATAAAAAGTAAACCATAGGACAATTTGATAAAAAGATCATTTGTAATTTTGTCCTGATTGGGAATTGAACCCGGGACCTCGTGACTCATAAGCAAGATCGTTACCTCCGCACCTCATCAGCCGCCTTCTTCAAATCACTCGGTATTTTATGTGCTAAATAACATAATAACATTGTTAGTCCCCAGACTGGATTATTGCAACAGCCTGTACTATGGTTTTCCCATGGTACCGCTGAATAGGAACCAGGCTGTATTCAATGCTGCTGCAAGACTTCCCCTGAGAGGTTGAAGATTTGAGCACGTTACTTCTTTCTTGCATAATTTACATTAGATAAAAGTAAAGCAACGAGTGGGGTACAAGATGTGTGTGGTAGTGTTTTCGGCTTTGAATAGTATATTACCATCTTATTTGTCGGAGATGTACGGGATCGAGACCATCAGTGAAAGACGGCTTATGCTTCGCTCAGCACAGGGTGAGGCAAAATACAGACAAATTGAACCATCTCGAACTCGCAGGACAGGCTTTGGAGAGAAAGCATTCAGTGTTTCGGGTCCCAAATGCTGGAACAAGCTGCCTCTGGGTCTACAAGAGGAGGCGAATGGAGAGAGCTTTGGAAGAAGGCTGAAGACGCACCTTTTTGATGGGAGTTTCGGTTGATAGACGCGGTATACGGCGCCCTTGAAGTCATGTTACGAGTAAACAGCGCTTTACAAATTGTATTATGTATAATTGCGATAGATTTACTATGATTCACATTTTTTTAAATCTGATTTTAAGAATTAGATAAGCTTTTAGCTTACTGTGAAAGGTGTATTTGGGTTTACAATAAAACCCGGGTACATTTAAAAAATACAAGTAGTTTTTATGAGCATATTAGTTATTATAATTCAGTTATGAGATATGGTACTCGTCCTGAATCACCTGAATGTCTCATTTAATTATGACATGGAGAAGAGGAGGAAAACCACATAAATGTTTATTACGCGCTCCCTAAAGGTTTAGTCCGCTGGTCATCTCAATAATTATTAGATATACCGTGATAGTATATAGACAAAACATTTTTCATCAAAACAGATTTCTTAACTACACAGTCAGTTCATGTGCGTATTTACTTTAAATTCGTTGGAAAACACCAAAGTTTGTTGGGGACAGGTTGTTATGAGGTACGAATAGAGTCTTTTACATTGATCTTGGACATGCATGGCTTCGCGTGAAAATTATTTTATTGCTTAGTTGGAACGTTCGTGTGTCGAAGTTAGGACTACATATGTACCTACATGTTGTGTGTAGGTACCTACCTTTTTTATATGTAGCATCCATATTACATCTATGTAGGTATTAGTACTAATTTTTTTTTCAATTTACAATATAATATTTCCGTGTAAGGCAAGAAATTCATTATTCATACCTATATTTATTTTACTAGGAAGGTGTGGTACCTAATCAGATGCACTTAGTAGGTATTAGTTTTTGATATAATATAGGTAGGTACCTTCATAAGAATTGTAGGTAGTAGGTACAATAGATATGTTTGCTATGATGATGATGATATTATATCTATATATTATACATAAATCGTTATTTTAAAATAAATGCCTATCTCATATTTATAAATATCTGAATTATTATAGACTTTTGATGAATCTAAATACACAAACCGATAGAAACTAAATTAAAATAAATTCATTAGAAATACAAATATACATTAAGCGAAATAAACATTGCTTTTTTACTCGTTTTTATCGATTTGGGAAAATAATCTTTCATATAGTGTTAACACTGAACATCGAAAAAAATAAATCTATAATCTAAATACATTCAAAATCCTCACTCTAGGCAATAGCTTGTAACATCAAGGAGGATTTCGTTGTTGAACTTGTAAGAAATATAATAATAATAACACTTGAATGGTTTATTGCCTGGAGGCAATATCTTCTAACTAACCAATGTAAATAATTTTACTTTACAGTCAGTATTTAGTATGAAGGAGTACGTGAATACTTGTCAAATATTACTTAATACCTATACCTTCCTACCTCAACCTATACTTGTATCATACATACATACTTAACCTATAAAAATATATATAGAATATTCAAAACTTACGATGGTATGCGATTATTTATAATAATATATTAAAATATTATTGATTGTATTCTGCTTGTAGTGTGTTCTTATATTTAGTGTAATTTGCAACATAATGGCCTTCTGAAACCAGCAGATTCTACCTGCTGTTTGAGGGTTTCTTTTAAATAAATAAATAAATATTAAATTAAAAAAAATCATGCTTTTATAAATTCGTACCAATGAAATGTCCGTTTTTCAGGAGTCGCAAAAATTGTATGAATAGACTTCAACGCACAATAATTTAAAACCTTTTCCATACAAACAATACAATTATCTATCCGCTTACAAGTGCAGTACGTAAAGAAGTTGGAAGTTTTGGAAACTTGTCATAACATAAGTGATAAATTATAAACATGTTTAATATAAACTTCTTTAATATTAACGTCTTAAAATTCAAAGATGATTAATTTAAAAAATCATACAAACATCAAACCAATCAATATGTTAAAATTAAATAAAAAATATAGAGATATTCTTTCAAAACCAATATAATGTAAAAACGTAGAGATGTTCTTTCAAAACCAATATAATGTAATAATATAGAGATGTTCTTTCAAAACCAATATAATGTACAAATATAGAGATGTTCTTTCAAAACCAATATAATGTAAAAATATAGAGATGTTCTTTCAAAACCAATATAATGTAAAAATGTATAATTTTTTGCTACTTTCTGCAAACATAAAAACTTTCAGCAAATTAAATACAAATCAAAACTTACATGAAATAGGACGGGTTTTTAAACCAGATTCTTGATTAGATATTCTTAAAAAGCACAACACAAAACTTGTTTACAGATGGTTGATTTAAGTTAGAAAAGCTTTTTATAGTAAGCTCACTTTAATTGTGTAGGTATAACACAAAAACGCGCGAGAATAATAAAACGATACCCACAAATTAAAACTACCCATAAACAATGTAATAATACTTTAATTTTTTTAAAAGTGTTCCATTTTAGTACCAAGTCTTTCATATTATGTTCGTAATGTGGTATATAAAACTGTTATCCTTGTAAAATATACTTAAATGTAAATAATGCTATTATTTATTTATTTGTCGGTCATCTTTTGATGTATCTGTACATGTTATAATTTTATTATGAATATTGCAAGGTCTCCGCGACACACACGTGCGCATAACAAACAAACTAAGGTCGACTGAAGAGAGTCGTGAGTCGCGAGTAGTGCACTATACACTTATACAGTAGTACCTACCTATCAATTTATTATTATTATTATATCAACTTAATACAAAAGAAACTTTGTATTAAGTTGACCCAATATAACATAAAAAATTTACATACCTACCAATATTACTATTTGATCACTCGTATTTCCTACAATTTAGATTTAACAATGGAATTGAACCGTCGCAGAAACTATATACCTACAACTATACGTCGCGAATAGTGGGGATGGACCTACCTAGTATGAAGGTAATTATGCAGGTAAATTATTATTATTGAAGAACCTGTGCATAAGGAAATAACAGTATCCTCCTGATGATGCCAAGTAGAAGCCTTGGCGAAAACGTTTGAGGTGAATAAATTTAATTTGGAAATTATAAAGTGTTTTAAAAATCATTCTGAACTTAAAGGGAGTAGAAACCTATCTACATATCAATAACTTTGAGGAACATAATGATGTAGTTTAATAATTTGTAAAATAGTTATGGGCACCTGCTAGTACAGCACATGTGTAATTAATAAATATCTACATAAATAAAATTAAATAGAGTAAGGTAAATAACCATCGCTGCGCTGAGGCAAAGATAACTGATTCATTCTATATTCGATAACTTTTACGTTGGCACAGGCTCATGCTCAGTTAGATCTTATAACATTATATTAGGTACCTACCTGTCAGTGGCGGGACTAGGCTTTTCACATCGGGAATGCTTTGTACAAATACCTATACTATTTTACTCGCAAACGAGTGGACGTCCTTGAGAATAATATATATATATATATATATATATCGGAGACGGGACTAGGCTTTTCATGTTGGTCTTACATTCGTTATAATAAAAAAAAATGAAATAAATAAGAAATCCAGAATGGTTGACGTACCCCTTTGCTGAATTTAAGATATTAAATGGTTTATATTCGATGTCTCTTAAAAGACGTAAAAACTTTAGTGGGAGATCTATTGTTTGCCAAAGACTTCATGGGTCCTTAATATAAATAAATAAAATACAAGAAGTCTGCGATACAAATAAATACTATTTTTAAGTAAGTAAGTAACTTTAAAGTTAAATGTCGTAATTACTATACAATTTATTTTGTCTCGCGCATCCATCATAATATTAATCAATCCTTTATGAAGAACGTTTCAAGTCTAAAAACTATTAGCGGTTGCACATAGTATCTACCTTCAAATTATTTTTAACTGCCTAGTACGTTACGCACGACTCACACAATCATCACACAACCAATACAAATCAAAACATACTCATATAGGTACATTATGCACCCAAACGTTCTTCGTGCAAGCTTGCTTATTTTGTCCTTAAGATTGCACACATACAACCAAACATACCCGATAATACACATGTATGGCGCGTCATTGCCTACTACGTATTCACACTAAAATTTAAGTGTGTGTTAGTTGAGAACAGATGCTACGTATAAAGCAATAACTTACTATTCCATTAATATAGCTATCACGGTAAATTACTGGATTTTATTAAAAAAAGTCAAAATAACGTATCGATTGTACACGCACTTCAATACAAATAGTACGCACTTTTGATAAAAACTCTAAAACTTACAAAAATTGTATATTTGCTGCGTATATTTTTGTGAATTGTTCTCTTAGCAACGAAATGTTTGGCGGCAAATTCAAACTAGTTTTTGATGATTTCAATATTTTCTTCATAGATTCTATGGGCATGCTGTGCTTTTTTGCATGTATGGCAGGCACGCGACTGCTACCTGTATGTCTTGGGTTTATATGGAAGATATCGCGTCCCTGCGATAACACTTCAATACATGTTCTCGAAATATTTGTAAATTTATTGTGTTAATAAATAAAATACAATAGTTCCTATATACTTATTATCTACATAAGTATTTATTTCTAAATCACTCGTTTAACGAGTGAATGGTCTTTAGAAGAATATAATACAATAAATTCTCATAGTGGAATTAAACAGTGTTTTAATTTAAATATTATCTTTTATAATGTATTTCCACAAAGTTACACTTGAAAATATAGAATATTTATAATACAATAATTAACTAACTTCGCCCTTTGACGCTTCTCTCGGTAGCACAAGGCAGTAACTAGACTTCTCCATTCAGAGTGACTCTGTGCCAGTTGAGTCACCTCTTTTCACTACATTTCCAGCGCTTTGATGACTTATGATCTAATTTTCGACTTAAATGTACGCAGAAAACTAACATGCATTCCATAAACTAAAAATAATTTATTTGCGAATGATCTGACAATCCGCATAGGAGCAGCTAGCGGGGCATTAACAACACAATTAACAACATGGGAGACTGCTGTACTGCAAGACAACTAAGTTGCTTTACATAACTGGTGTAAAGAAGATTTGATCGATGCACCCTCTACTTTTTATCTTGGGAGACTGCTGTACTGCAACATGGGAGACTGCTGTACTGCAAAACAACTAAGTTGCTTTACATAACTGGTGTAAAGAAGATTTGATCGATGTACCCTCTATTTTTTATCTTGGGAGACTGCTGTACTGCAACATGGGAGACTGCTGTACTGCAAGACAACTAAGTTGCTTTACATAACTGGTGTAAAGAAGATTTGATCGATGCACCCTCTACTTTTTAAATTAACCTCCAAAATTTAAATTAATATAATATATTCAATAACAATAAAAGAAAATATAAACAAATGATGTTTTGGTTGAGATGTATGTAATTTGATATATTAATATGATAGCATGATGTCTATCGAAGTCTTTCAGTCCGATTAATTAAATTTGTATTTTTTTTACATTGTTATTCAAGATTAAAAGAAACTCACGATTTGACGTGGTCAATAGGTATTCCTTTTTCTTCTATATTTGTGTTATAGAATTTCTATGTGTGCATTTTTGTGTTATATTTTATTATTTTCTTGATTGTTTACTGTTTACATACAATGCCTGCGAAAAGGTTTTTTTTTACTGTAATGCTGTTCATTGTTTCTAGCGTACAATAAATAAATAAATAATACCAGCGTACAAGATAACTTACAAAATGTAACAACATTGGCGTACACATTACATAAGCTTAGTAATTGCGAGAACGTGTCAATTTTTGTAGCTGCTTGTGTATTTTAGTTACAAAAATTGATACGTTCTCGCTATATCGTATATATTCGAACGAAAACGTAACGCTAAAATATGTTTTGACTAGGCCTGCAGCAATGTGAAATAAATTTTCTAATAACTCAATCTATCTGTACAAAGTAACTATTATGAAGTTATAATAATGTCGACAGGTGTAGTACTTAGGTAACGCTCTTGTCTTTGAGTCACGAGGTCCCGGATTCGAATCCTGATCAGAGCATAGTGAAAAACGACCTTTTTCAAATTTTCATGGGTCTGAGTGTTACATATGTGTGTTATATGCAGAGATGTGCAAAATACTTTCAAAAAAGTATTTAAATACAAAATACAAATACTTTTGAATTTTTGTATTTCAAATACAAAATACTAAATACTTTTTCAAAATGGTATTTAAATACAAAATACGTATTTTCAAAATACTTTTTTAAAATACCTTTTTAAAATACTTTTTGCAAATAGTCGAACAAGGTGTAAGACAAAAGTATATAATATTATAACCATTGATGAATGAAAGAGAAATAAAAACTGGACAAAAGTATACATAAATGGAGAAAGGGTTGACATGATTCGATATAGCATTGCTTGCAGACAATTGATGAATGCCATTGATGAATGAAATACTGGACAAGAGTATACATAAATGGAGAAAGGGTTGACATGATTCGATATAGCATTGCTTGCAGACAATTGATGAATGAAACACTGGACAAGAGTATACATAAATGGAGAAAGGGTTGACATGATTCGATATAGCATTGCTTGCAGACAATTGATGAATGCCATTGATGAATGAAAAACTGGACAAGAGTATATATAAATGGAGAAAGGGTTGACATGATTCGATATATCATTGCTTGCAGACAATGAGGATGAGCCTTAAGGGTCGTTCACATACGTTCACTTTCAGTGATCACTCCGGATGATCCTCCAAGATGAACAAGTGTGAACAGGCGTTTCATCAATAGTGATCACTAGCGATGACGGAGGAAAGAGATTACCACTCGTCATAATTTTGATGAAAGGTCCTTTCACTGAAACGACCATAAACAAGTTTCATCTTATTATTTTGTTTAATTCTCTATGAATTTGTATTGAATGTCAGAATCATGTACAAAATATTATGCAGTCGAGAGCTATATTCATTTATTTTAAGTGCTATTTTTCATTTTTTGAATTTGTTTAATTATTTTTATACGAAAATACGTCAAACTACATACAACATGAGTGAGAAAGTAGACATGGCAGTGAAAGCATAGGATGAACAAATGTGAACAGACAGACGTGTTCACTTTCGATGAACAGGTTTGACCCTGACACTCTGGATGATCATCCAAAGTGAAGCAATGTGAATGCTACTTTAGGAAGAACTGTCAAAATAGAAAAAAAAAAATTAAGTCATGACAAAATGTACGGTTGTTAGAAGAGATAAGCCGAAAATTGTCATAAATGGATTGAGTATCATCAAGCAGGTAAGAGAATTCCTGACTTGGGCTGCAAAATAAATCAGAATGGATAATCCAAATCTGAAATCGTATGGACTACTGTAACATAATACATACAGTATACATGACTGCTCCAGACTCTTCCTTATCGTCTTCAGATGGTTTTTAGTGTTGCCTCCGGATCATTTACAGAGAGAATAAGAGCTGCCACATAACTTCACTACTAAGAAGTCTACACTAACTGAGAGTCCTAGAGATACTGGTGTTTAAACTGTGTCTCACTGTCCACAAGGCAGCACACTACCCACTGAGCTGTTCCGCTGACGAAAATGTGAGGCGAAGGCTGTGCTCAGCTTCTTAAACTCGTTGAACTCAAAAGGGCAAATACCTCTAAATTTGCAGAAAGAAGAAACAAAGTCGCAGCGTCATCTGCCTGGAATAGATTGCCTTCAGACAAAATTGAAAATGCTACCATTCAGGAGAAATCACAGCGCCCTTGAAATGGCCATGGATCGTTAAACGGCGTTATGTATAATTTGTTCAATCATCATTATTATATGTGTAGGTATATCTCAAACATGGAGTACTCTAATGGAAACGTTGTATTTGTAATTCAACAAATTGGCAAAAAAAGCTTGCGTACGCGCATATCAATTAATGGCAGAATTTTGTTTCAAACAATAAAAAGGTATTTTGTAAAAGTATTTTGTGTAAAATACAAAATACTCAAAAAAAGTATTTCAAATAAAATACAAAATACTTTTTACAAAAAGGTATTTGAAATACAAAATACAAATACGTATTTTGTATTTTAAATACTTTTATTTCAAATACATCACATCTCTGAGCCCGTAGACAATTCGTACTTAGCGATCGTCTACTGGCGAACTTTTCGACAATCTACCTACACGTACCGTATAATTATGCGTTATTGTTGCAGTTATTGACGAAAATTCGTTTGTAGGCGATCGCCAAGTGCGTGTTTGTCTAGGGGGTCTGGTTATATGTATAGGTGCAATGTAATATCTAGGTGTATCGTAGTGTTAATCAGTGACGGATTCAGAAAAAAAAAACTCAAGGGTGGGGGGCGCAAAAATTATACACACACACACATGACAATGCCATTTTATTTAAACTGATTACATTATACAAGACATCGTCAATAGGCCCCCCAAGGGGTGGGGACATCTGTATCCGCCATTGGTGTTAATACCGCATAATACAAGATTCACATCATAATTTGGGACTTATTCGGTGTGCGTGAATTGTCTGTAGGTACATGTAGTATCATATCACTGTATATACCTCGATACAGGTTTTAGCCTAGTGAGGTGGCAAAGTGGGATAAGATTTATTGGCATATGGATATTTGAACTGTATACGCTCATTTGAGGTAATAAATTGATTTGAATATCATTATGATCATATAGAGCAGTGCTCCGCAATCATTTCTCATTTACGGCACACCACAATTCTTTCTAGAACTCCGCGGCAAGGAGTTTTAAGAAGTACCTATCCGGGAGATGTATACCTAAACACATTTTATGGTATGTTATCCAACCCTGTAGTTCTTTCCCAAGTAGTTCCTCGGCAGAGAAAGGGGAGTCAAGAAAACTTGGAGTTGTTTTCTTTTGAGAGGAAACCCAGTTTATTTCTGTTTCATTAGGTAGGTACATGTGGGGGGGGCGAGTTTTTCATGAAAGCATCAATATAACCTTCGTCCTGGATATGAAGTTAAGGAGGTAGATAGGAAGATCGAAACCTGCGTATGGAGTTCCATACGATTGAAGGATGAGTATTGAGAGAAAGATTATTGCAGAAGTCTGCCCATCCTTTCCTCTTTTTCTTTCTTAATAATGCCTGCGCGTTTGCGCCTGTATTTGTTTTGTTATTATATAATTTCACTGTGACTTCCGAGAAAAGGTTTTTTTTCTGAGGATGCGTTTTTGAAGCTTGGATATAAGAGCAATTTTCAATTGCCAAAACCTTTCTTTTATCGCTTTTTGTCTACAATATTCTGGGGAGGATTAGCTCATTGCTTTATGGTCTCTGCCATAATTAAACATTTCAAATCTTGTGACGGGCATTCTTCAGAGGCATGGCATTCACCGCACTTAACACATTTTTGGGCTGAACGACAGTTTGCCCTGGTATGTCCGAACTTGCAGCATCTGAAGCATTGCAACGTTGGTAATGCATATAGGTCCACTCTAAACTATACAAATATAAACTTTATTGGGGAGAGACTGCCCGGCAAAAACGATGACAATTGATCGGGATGGTTTCCAACAAATGGTTTCTGATTGGCTATCCTTATAAGCAAGGCGCCTCACCTTCACGATATCCATGTTAGAGTTCCCGGCTGAGATGGCACTTTTAAGTTCCTCCTCAGATAAATTCTCGTCTATCCACCTTATGATATCTATGCGGTACGAAAGAAAAGAAGGAACAAAAGCTTTAAATCGAGAATTAGAAAGAACAAACGCAGTTTTCAAAAATGAATTGGCAAGGTTTGAAGAGAATACTACTAATATTTTGTATTTGCCTTCCGATGTGATAGACCCATTAACGACACCCTGCACATTTCTGGAAAAAAGGAATTTTCCTAATTGCATAGGATGCAATGGCGCAGTAGTTTTAGTGTCTGCATACTGGACAAAAACAGTGAATATACCTTCAGACTTAGAATCGTAAAATTATTCTCGTTTAGTGGGAATGTGAAAGACTGGTAGTGTCTCCTTAGTTTTCCCAATTTGGGGCGAATTATCTTCGAAAACACTATCAGATAAGATTTTTTTTGGTACCAATGGCACATCATCAGTTTGTTTTCTTTTCCTGTTATCCTTCGGCGAATACGACGGAATCGGAGGTTTAGCAGGGATTTCGTCCAAATTGGTACCTAAAATACTAAGTGCCTACAGTATGAAAAGAAAGAAAAAATATAGATTGTAACCAAAAATGTAATTGCTAAAAATTCGCCAAAAAATTTCAGCGAAACACACATTAAGGGTTGCACCCTCCCTCACAATTGAATGGTACCGGAATATCAATTCCTATGTCATCCATACTATTCACGCAAAATCTTTCTAAGGAAGGGCTCAAAGTTCGCCTGAAGGACTCCCCTTGACAAAATTCTTTATGAAATTAAATATACAACCGTTGATGTCCAACGACTCTTTACTTTACATTATGACTTAAAATTAGCTTAAATTACGTATTTTTTACGTACTAGTTTGCTTGGACTAATACAAAGGATTCAGACTAGATATTATGGAAATTTTAAAACTAAATCCATTTTTCTAAGCCTTCTACAAATAAATGGATATTTCAAGACGTAGTGTTTGTTCACTCGGTATCTGTAACATAAAAATATTAGATCAATGTAAGGTAAAATGCAAAAGGTTAAAATATATAAATGTCGAAGCATAGATTATACATACATATATGTTTTTAGCTTAGGACCGGTTGCCCTCAGCAATTGTTCTAAAAATCACCTCTTGTTATAGGAGAAAAGGACGTCAAAAACAAAGTGAGTTTGATCGTCTAACGGCCAAGTGGTCATACAGATATGGACTATTAAATAGCCTCAGCGGGAATGGATCCCGGTCGCCACAGGATGTCCCATTTGCTATTCCACGAGTCAACAAACCTTCGAAAACTCTTAAAATTTTCTGGATTCAGAGTTAGCTCTCCAAACCAGATTGGCCTAGGAGTATCTGAAGTCATATTTTGTCAATCATCTCTTTTCTTGCCTCATCCATAATTGAGCAATTCCAGAGGATATGTTCAGCATACTGCGCACCACCACCACAAGCACACCATGGTTCATCTGCTAGATTTAACTCGAAGAGTTTTCCCTTAAGATCTCCAACGAAACAAAGCATTTTTTTTGTTTATACATTCTTACATCCACGGCGTGAGCCTTTTACATTTTATAATATACATAAAAACAAAACATAATTCTCATTTTACACACAGCAAAATTATTCGCCATTAAATTATAGCACAACAGAGAAAACAAAAAAGAAACGCTATATAATGATTATCAGGTTCCACAATTTAGTAATAAAATTATAAATACCTGTTTTATGCAGAGTACATAAACACATTGAACTCTAAATAATATTTAACCAAATATCTTAATATCTGAATTTCAGAGCCTCAAAATACACACGCACGCCAATGTATAGTTGACCATAGAAAAAATTATTTACATGTTCTCGGATCATCAAAAAGATCCGAAACTTGAAGTTTACTCTCAACTTTTTCATCTATGCTTAACTGAACCGCAACCGAAGCAAAGCAAATGCGCATAATAAAATGATGAGAAGGAGGCGTCGTCGACGAGGGGACGTGAGTCGACGTGAGTACGCCGAACATAATTTTGACAGTTCGTTGAGTATAGTTCAATGTATAGTTGTTTCTGGTCGGTTCGTGATGTTAGTTGTCATTGCTCGTTGGAGTGGTGTTGTTGATTTTGGTGTGTGTTGTGAAATTGTGAACTTTTAGGAAACTGTAATTAGTGCTATAATACTCTTAAATGATTACACCATTTTGCATTCTATAAAATTTTTCATTTTGTGAAAGTTGGATATGGTGCAACCATTATTATTAGCTTCTGCATAGTTTTCTTATCAAACCTAGTAATGTGTATGTTGAACTTTCGTTTTTTTTACTACATTGATAAGTCAGTTACAATTGATATGTGAGAATAATATTATTCAAGTAATTAGATGGTGACAATGGCTCAAAAGTGTTCGTGGTGGCTACCGATAATATTTCTACAGTTTTTTATTATATCTGGTAAGTTTTCCATCCATCATTATAAAACATTTAATGTGGCTAAGTATTTCTTACGCATTTATCCACACTATTAACTCAACAGGTATTTAAAAAAATAACAGCAGTTTTTCATATCAGTCATAGAATAACAAATATACTAAAGCAATACCGAACTTCAGACAAGTACCTGTTTGAATGTGACACTTTATATTTATGATATTATGATCCTAAGCTGTGTGGTTAAAAAACTATTGTTAGTGGGTAATGAGTTGGTACATAGCTATTATGCATTTTTATATATTGCAATATTTTGTAGTCTTGAGGATATTAAGTCAAACCATGAATAAATCAATAGTTGAAAAATGATATGGACTAAATAGAGTACAGTGAAACCTTTATCGATCGTTTTTGAAGGGACCTATTGAAATAAACTATAGTTGCGGGAGTATAGAGAAAATCACATTAATACCTATGTATTTTAATGTTTAATATGTAGGTACATACGAGGTATATAGATTTTATAAAATTGATACATATATAAAAAAAATATAGTAACAAAATAAAAAAGAAAGCTGCATGGAGAGCAAAATCATACTTTATACTGTATGTAATCTTTCATCGTGATTTGCTTTTTTGCTTTTTTATTGTACCTATTGACGTACTATCATAAAAGACAGCTGACAGAATCAACAAACTGTTCTTTCTTTCTCGCTCGCTCTCCAATGTTTTTATACATATATACGATTTTTTTGTGTAATTTAAACGTTCAATGCGATAAAATCATATATACGAAACGATGGATGCGATATATTTTTACGTGTTTTGTATGAAACTAATTCGGAACTGTAAAAAATAACGACAAATACGGGAAAACAATTATTCGAGGAACGATAGATAGAGGTTTCACTGTATATGCATAATATGTATGTAGGTTATAATTACCACAGTTTACCTTTTATGTGTTACCATTTACCTTCCTACTGATGCAATATACCTAGTCAAGTCATTTTATATAATAACATGTAACATTTACATACCTACCTCCAATGCTTCACTTATGTATTTACCTAATGTCTTATGCAAACTTATACTTACATACAGACAGTGCAGTAATATATAACTCTTGTACTTCCATATTATCAGATAAAGTAGGCATATATATATATAATGAGTTACAATCCACTGGATTGGTCTGCAACGAGTTTGGTTTTTCTTCTCCATTCGTCTCTATTCTCAGCCAGTCTTTTTAGCCCTACGTATGAGCCACAGTTCATGTCTCTCTTCAGTTGGTCCATATATGCGTCTCTTGGTCGGCCTCTGCCATTTGTCCCCTCGGTCTTACCCTCTGCGATGGCGATGAGTAGTCCTGGATGCCTGATGTTGTGGCCAATCCAGTTAGCTCGTTGTTGGCTGATTCTCTTAAGGAGTTGCCTTTTTTCGCCTACCCTGGTTAATACTTCTTCATTTTCGACGTGCTCCGACCAATGGATCTTGAGCATGCGTCTGTAGCACCACATCTCAAAGGCCGCCAACCGTCCGCTTTCACTCTTGCTGATGGTCCATGTCTCACAACCATAAAGCAGAATGCTCCATACAAAGGCTTTAGTAAGGTTCTTCCTTACGCTTAAGTCAATATTTGGGGATTCCAATATCTTTGATTTTTTGTTAAAGGCAATCCTTGCCTGGTTTATTCTGCTTACAATTTCCGATTTGGAGCATCCATCCTGGTTTATTCTGCTGCCCAGGTACACGAATTTACTTACTTGTTTGATGCTCACTCCATTTATGGCAATGTTCGCAGTCGCTTCCTCTCTTCCAACGACCATACATTTTGTTTTTTCTTTATTTATTTTCATGTTGTACTTTGACAACAGAATACTTTCCATTTTTCCTAAGGCTTCGTTCAGCT
The DNA here is from genome assembly GCA_947579605.1 of Athripsodes cinereus. Lineage (NCBI taxonomy): Eukaryota > Metazoa > Arthropoda > Insecta > Trichoptera > Leptoceridae > Athripsodes > Athripsodes cinereus. The sequence goes on along the minus strand of OX388313.1, from coordinate 15,532,803 downwards.
CCATCTCGGAGTCTGCGAGCAGTGCTATGTCGTCAGCATATCTGATCATGTCGACCTTTTTCCCATTTATTTTGGCTCCTGTCCAGTTCTTCATTTCTTCTCTCAGTTCATCAATGGCTCGCTGTATATAGCAGTTAAAGAGAGCTGGCGACATTGAGCATCCTTGTCTTACGCCTTGTTCGACCCTTGCTTCTGCGCAGCTCTCTCCGCTTTTGATCACAGCCATTTCGTTCTTGTATAAGCTCCAGATTGCTCTTCTGTCTTTATAGCTCATTCCTATCTGGTTTAGAGTCTTAAAAAGTTGTTCCCATTCTACTTTATCGAATGCTTTTTCAAGGTCGATGAATGCTATATATGTGTTTTTATTAACTGTTATTCTCTTTTCTAGAATAAGTCTGAGACTCAGGATTGCATCTCTTGTACCAGTCTCCTTGCGGAATCCAAATTGATCTTCTGAAAGTGTTTCGTTTATTTTATTTTCCGCCCTTTTCATTATAATGTTGGTGAGTATCTTAGAAGCGTGTGATATCATGCTTAGGGTTCTGTGTTGTTCGCACTTTGTCGTGCCTGCCTTCTTAGGAAGCGCTCGTATCAGACATTTGGCAAAGTCCTCAGGTATCTCTCCTGTGTCGTATATTTTGCAGACGAGCTTATACAATGTATCAAGCATGCCTTTTCCCGCGCATTTAAGCAGCTCTGATGGAATCAGGTCGATGCCTGGTGCTTTGCCGTCTTTCAACTTTGCTAATGCAATATCAAATTCACTTCTTAAGATGTCATCTCCATTATTTTCTACGTCATATTCTGCTTCCAGTGCTTTGCTTTCCTGGAGTATGCTCTTTCCTTTGTACAATTGTTCTAGGTATTCCTTCCATCTTTTGACGATCAGTTCGTCTTCAAACAGCAGTTTGCCGTTTTTATCTTGTATAGCACATCGTGGCTGTGTTTTTTCATTGAAGAAGTTCTTTACTTCAGAGTATGCGGTTTCGAATTTCCTTTGTTTTATATTTCTGTTGATATTTTTGCATTTTTCTTGCAAATAACATTCCTTTTTCAGCTTGGATTCTCTGTTAATTTTATTCCTAAGGGCTTTATATTCCTTTTTCCCTTCTTCTGTTTGAGAATTCTTTAGCTTCCTTCTTTCTTCTTTCTTCATCAGATAAAGTAGGCACGTTGAACCAAAATTACATATTTTCGGTGTGTTCAAAATTTTTACAAATGTATCTTGGTTGTTATGTCCCATAAGTGGGGTAATCAGCAGACTAGCTGTAAGTTCTACTCTATTCTTGGTGTGTTTGTTAATTTTTACAAATGTATCTTGGTTGTTATGTCCCACAAGTGGGGTAATCAGCGGACCAGCTGTAAGTTCTACTCTATTCTTGGTGTGTTTGTTAATTTTTACAAATGTATCTTGGTTGTTATGTCCCACAAGTGGGGTAATCAGCATCCAGCTGTAAGTTCTACTCTATTCTTGGTGTGTTTGTTAATTTTTACAAATGTATCTTGGTTGTTATGTCCCACAAGTGGGGTAATCAGCGGACCAGCTGTAAGTTCTACTCTATTCTTCTCAAGACCATCCACTCGTTTGCGAGTGATTTAGACAACTGTAAGTTGATCTCTTCATAACAATTAAAGTGAAGACATTCAAGATACCAAGTGTACCATGATACTTCATTGCTGAATTGAAGATGTAAAATGTATTTTTTCAAACACCTGCCTTTTATAAGACACCGACAACTACAGAAAAAAGTAAGACATCTGTTCTTTTTCGGCTTTCAAGGGAATATTGTAAAAATTTACCACAAAAACTATGCCATCGCTGCTTATCACACACATAGGGTAGCCAGTGACTTGTAGTGAACAGACAGATTGTTACAAATAAATAATAGAAAATATACATTTTTTACCTTTGAAAAACATACCACACATATCTACCTGATAATACACTATATAAATTTAGTCTTACCTTTAACTACAGTTAAAAAAAAAAAATTACAACGTGGTGTGATCACCGTACCCTAAGAAACATCCTTCCACTTCGACAACATACTGACTTGCACACCAGTAAACAACAAAGGGCTCTGTTTACGACCCAACCCTTATCGGTATACACTCACACAATAACATTTTTTGATTTTGGGCCTATACGTTTACGTCTAATGTCTTGATTTTATATTGGCACGGAGAAGACAGCTTGCATGTTTTATATGCAGCTGGTCTGCTGGCTGCCCCACTTGTGGGATGTGCCGTGATGGTATAGTAGTAGTATACGTCTAGAACTCACTAATACAATAGCGATCGGCGTTGCTATCTCGATAGATCTCCACCTTCATGGAAAAAATATTTAAAACCTTCTCCCAATAAAAAAGTTTGATGTTTATCACCCCGAATGCCCATGTCGGGCAGAGACTTGGCTACGAGACTCGGCCCGTCACCGGAATATGCAGATTGGATTAGTCGAAAAGGTGTTGTGTTTCAACATTGTGATCATGTGTATCATCAGGACCATCTCACAGAATGGCCGACACAACATTGAATCCAGTATGTGATGCATATTATGAAAGACTGTATGATCTAATTTTCATCCGAAATGCATGTGCAACATGCATTCCATGAATGAAAGATCATATAATTTTACGCAGGAGATAATATGAGGGGAAAGTTTTACACAATATTAAATTTTTACTCAATAACATGAACAAAGTTTGGAAGGCGTCTGGACTCAGCATCAGGACAAAATTTCGCTTGTTCAATGCGTGCATCATCCTAATCCTTCTATATGGCTGTGAGTCTTGGCACTTAACCAAGGCTCAAGAGCGGAAGATACTAAGCTTTGAAAACAAGTGTCTTAGAAGGATTTTGGATGTCAAATGGTATGAACATGTTACAAATGATGCTGTGCGCCGGCGCACCCAGCAGAGACCTGTAATCTCCGTAATACAGGAGAGACGATGGTCCTGGCTGGGACATGTTTTGAGAATGCCTAATGATAGTTGGCCAAAAAGAGCACTTTTCTTCCGTCCGCAGGGGTTCCGTCGGCCCGGGCGTCCCTCTTTCACAATACACCGTTCCTATGACAACGATATACGAGGAGGCTGGTTTCTGCCCTGTGCTCCCGAGAGGAGCGTTGAGGGCGATGATGATGATGAAAGTTTTACTCCATTTTGCTGCGTACAGTTGGGCAGAGACTTGGCTTATGCCTTTGCATGTGGAACAAGACTTGGCCCGTCACCGGAATATGCAGATTGAAAAATGAACTTCTCAATGTTTCAAATATTTTTGAAAACATCGTCGCAATGAAGATTCTTCATCTGAAACTGAAAATCGTCTTGCAAGTCACAGAGAAAACGCGTTGCAATTACGTGCCAGAGAGGTCGAATATCGAGCATTCTAGCGGCTTGCTGAACAAAATTTGAGAACCTCTCAAGTACGGGCGTGAGAGTCGAATATCGAGCGTTCACAGCGGCTTGCTGAACATAATTTGAAAACTTCTATTTATTATTTACAGGGAAGCTCTGACATAATACATTGAATGGCTTTTGTTTTGTATATATGATCTTTTCACAAAAATTAGAAATAAAAAAATAAATATATTTTCAGACCTGTATGAAAACTTAATTATTTTTTTAAATACCTTTCTACCCGTCTGAAGCCGGGGCGGACCGCTAGTATGAGTATAAAAAAAACCAATGAATATGTTGAGTAACGAATAGTAACTAAGGCTCGTATTCTGAAACAATACTTACACATAGCGACCGCCTACGCTGCGCTAAGTAAAAATATTTCTCTGTGCGAAATAAACACTGATAGATTTGTATTCTAGAACAACACTTGGCAAATACATATCTGTGCACTCACTACTACTAATACACACCGCTCGTGATTGGTCAATTCGCAAATCGGTGATTAACTGCTGCATTCATTTTAATCGGCGCCTATCTGACATTTCATTATTTTGCACGTTGTTTTTTGTTTGTTATAATATTGTGCCTTATTTTCGCTGTTATTTAAATGGAAAACACTATTTAAAGGTAAATGTTTAAATATATTACAAGACATTACATATTTTAAGTACATATTATCTACCAGATAACTAATCTAACTGCAAAATGTGTATTATTTTATTTACCTAAACTAAAATAAATACGGGCGTTTTTCATGAATTTTATCATTCAAATGATTTGTCACTTATTAATCAAATAAAGGTATTATTAAATAATATTAAATTATTAAATATAATTTAAAGTGTGTGAAATAAATTATTGGTACAAGTCCATTGAAGGTTTTACGTTGTACTAAAATTTCTTTCAACAATGTCGAATTGGCAATTGGGGATGCAGTTATTTGCCTAACACAAGATAATTATTATAATGTACACTATATTTATAACATAAATCTTTTATTTTACAGGAAAACTCCTTTTACTGCGTCAGAAAAGCTATTGCTTACGCAGATCGTCGCTCAACATAAAATTATAGAAGATATGAGTACCAATTCCAGAAACATCCAGTAAAAAAAAGATGCCTGAAAGGTTGTATCCCGAGCATTATATACTTCGTCCGCCCTAACTCAAAAAAGGAACGACCTCCAACTCAAGAGGTGCTGGGAGAATATGAAGTCGTTGCGTAGGAAGGTTTTATCGGCACATGCGAAGAGGTGTCGAAAACAGGTGGTGGACCACCTCTTCCTGATCCACCAGCGAGTTTAATAGATGCTCTCTGTATTCTCAATTCAGAATTTTATTTTGTTTGTAACTGTTTTAGTTATTTTTTCAAAGATAAAATAAAACTTTTTTAATTTAACAAATATTTATTTGAATGAGTATGTACAATACATAATTCTCGATGTCGGGTGCCTTGCCGGAAAAAAAAGAAAGAAGAAAGAGTATACAATATTGAACTGTTTACTCATTCAAATAAATATTTGATAATTTAAATAAAAAGTATAATTTTATTTTCTGAAAATGAAGATGTTCAAAAAGATTGAAAAAATGTCTTTATTTTAAATGTTTAATGTCTATAATAAATTAAGTCGGTTGTAAGCAAATGTATTTTTCTTCTTACATTGATTCCATACGAAGTATGTTTGCGAGGGATGATAGAAACGATAGGGACATTGAAAAAACAAAAACGGCTGGTGCGGGAGTAAACAGTGCACTTCAATCTATTGTTAGCAAAAGCAATGTGTCGAACATGGCTAAAATGCTGGTGCACAACGCCATTCTTGTACCGACACTTATGTATGCAAGCAAAACTTGGACGTGGCTGAAGAAGGGCGAGAGTGGAATAAATGCTGTGGAGATGCAATCACTAAGGAGAATGGTAGGTAAAACATTGCGTGATTGAGTGGGGAATGAGGATATTAGAAGAATTAGTGGATGCAAGAGAAGTGTTGTGGATAGAATGCGTGCAAATAAATTGAGATGGTTTGGTCATGTGGGGCGAATGGATGATGAAAGGTTGACGAAGATGTTGTATCTATTTGAACGAGGGGGTGAGAAAGCGCGGACGTCCAAGAACTACGTGGCTTGACCACGTGGACCAAATTCTCAAGGACGGTCGCGTGTTCAGTAAGAGGAATCGGTGTGCATGTATGAGAAACTGGATGAATGTTGAGGAAGCGAAAGAAGTATGTAACGATAGATCAACATGGCCATCAACGAGGTTAAGAATGATAAAGAGGATATACTTGTCTGAAAGAAAGAATGTGAAGAAGTGTGGGCGTCCGAGAACCACGTGGCCTGATCACGTGGATCAAATTCTCAGGGACGGCCGCGTGTTGAGTAAAAGGAACCGACGTGCGTGTCTGAGAAACTGTATGAATGTGGAGGAAGCGGAACAAGTGTGTAAAAAAAGATCTGTTTGGCGTTTCGTTCTCTCTGCCTACCTCACTTGGGACACGGCGTGAGGGTATAGTACTTATAGTAAGTAGTAAGAAAAATTTGTAGACCAAATGCTCGTCTAAAAGCTAAGAATTCACTGCTACGATTCATCTCAAAAGGTGAATGGTTTATTGGAAGATCAATGTCCAGAAGAACCATTATAGTGTGTGAATAGATTTTGCCGGTCTTTCACAAGGCGACGAGACAAAAATATCGTGGCATATCAATAATTTCGTTCAAGCGCTCATCAAATACGTCTTCACTTTCGTAATGAGGCATATTTTTTTATTATAAATGGAGTAAAATATACTACATAATGTTCGTTAGCAAAATATTATAGCAAAACAACGTATTGATAATGACAGCAGCTAGACTACGCATATGTTAAAACATCTCTCGACCACACTTGGGATTTGACGTTTCTAAAATAATGCATAGTTACCGACGCCAGTCAAGTAATGTTTAAGAATACAAATTTCCACGCACAGTGATCACTTAGACTATGAGACTTCACAGTGTTGTTTTAGAATACGAGCCTAAGTACTCAGCACATCTCTTATAATTGTCATTCTATTGCTATTCTCTAAAAAGTACAGAGGGGTAGGAGGGTCTAATACTCGAATTTGAAAATGAATCTATTAGTAAATTATTTCATAGTGAGAAGATAAGTGAAATATTCAACATAAAATATTGTTTGTTTTGATGTATCAGATATTAATTCCTTGTATTTGAATTGGATCATATTTCAGTGAATATATCTACTGTGCAAGTATTAAATAATGTAACAATAATAATATCATCACATTTTCTACATAGTTTTAGCGATAATTCATTGTTTCATTTGTTTACAAATTAAACGTTTCCTCCATGGTAATGAGATTTTTTAAATTATCCTATTAGTATTCTTCTATTGTCGGTTTGTCAACAAACTTAGACAAATGAATTTCCAACAGACATCTTAAATACATTGATAAGTGTATGTGATGTTTGACGCATTAAATAATTATGTACCCAATGTTTAATACAGCCGCTTGTCTTATCTCATTTGAAAATAAAATTTATCCATCCCAGATAGACATACTTTTTTATTATTTATCTTGATTACACAAACACACACACACATACCTTACAGAGTCTGTACCACTGCTGCCGCTCTGAATATATTTATGGTCATGTTGTGCTTGCTGCATATCAAACAAGGATGAATGTATGTTTGTTCAAATCTCTGTTTGCTTATATTATTTGTTGAATTTAAAAATTATGTATATTAAGTCTAAATAATGTTAATATGAAGTGCCTGCCATTGCTTATACGAAATAGAATAGGGAATTGTTAGAAAATGAAAAGGGCGTATGCATGTAGTTGATTATTCTGGCTGGCTAGTCTACATGTGAGAGATACCATGATGGTAAAGATAGATAGAAAATTCAATCCATGTAATTGTGGCTGGCTAGTCTACATGTGAGAGATACCATGATGTGATGGTAAAGATAGATAGAAAATTCAATCCATGTAATTGTGGCTGGCTAGTCTACATGTGAGAGATACCATGATGTGATGGTAAAGATAGATAGAAAATTCAATCCATGTAATTGTGGCTGGCTAGTCTACATGTGAGAGATACCATGATGTGATGGTAAAGATAGATAGAAAATTCAATCCATGTAATTGTGGGTGCACACCCACTGCATTATTCTGTATCTTTAAAAATGTTTGGCAAATGGAATTGCAAAATATACTTTACACACGTCATTCCAAAATATCTGTATGTATTGCTTATTACCTTAGAATGATGTGTGTCCAAAATAGATGTTGTCTCTTACTATGGTATTAGACATGTAGAATGTAATAATCTATAATTAATATTCAAATGATTCAACACATTTTCATAAGTAATTATTTACATGTTATGTGTTTGACAATAAGTATCTAAGTAATAGTTGATTGTGTTTATTATGTATTGTGGAAAGCTGGAAAGAGTATGTATCCAATATGTACCTAATATAATAAACAAATACCTTTATAGTATAAACATGTTGAGTATTTACTTTTGAGAACTTTATTTCTACTGGCCCAAGTGTTGAAATTTGAGATATTTCATGATTTCCTTGGTTATTTCACAAATTTGCATTATTTAGTTTCAAATATCAAAAAGAGGGTACAACAATAAAATGATGTTCTTTCTGTGGCCCAGGGATTGGATTCTGTAAAGAATCAATTAATTGTATATGTTAGATCAGTGTTCCGCAAAGCGTGTGCCGCGGCACACTGGTGTACCGTGGTCATCGGTTGGTGTGCCGCGGAAAAATATCAGCGTCAGCAGATACAATCTCACGTCGCATTAATGATATTTCTAGCGACATTGAATCAACGTTAATTGAAAAATTAAGACTTAGTAGAGTTTTGAGAGTGGAGTCTACCGATATCAGCGGTCACGCGCATCTCATCTCAAATGTGAGGTACACTGACGGATGTGAAATAAAAGAGGAGTTTTTATTTTGTCTGCCACTCCCTGGTTACTAAGTAAGTTACTAAATATTCAAAGTAACAGACCAGTACTTCAGTGACCATAATTTGGAATGGCACAACTGCTTAAGCATTTGTACAGACGGAGCAGCAGCTATGACGGGAAAAATTAGGGGATTTGTAACCAGGGATTCTGTAAAAAATCCTAATATTAAAAATATAATATATGTACATTGTTTTTTACACAGGGAAGCACTGATGACGAAGTCTCTGCCTGATGAATTGTTGTCTGTCCTACAAGAAGTTATTAAAATTGTCAATTACATCAAGTCGCGACCGCCAAACTCTTGTCTGTTTAATGCAGTGTGTCAGGAAATGGGAGCAGATCATCAGTCACTTCTGTTTCATACAGAAGTACGATGGCTTTCTCGCGGAAAAGTGCTATCTCGGATTTACGAGCTAAAAAATGAGACCCAGTCGTTTTTAGAGGCACAGGGTTCAGATTTTGCTTCTGTGTTGTGTCTCAAAGAAGAATGGGTACTAAAACTTGCATATCTGGCTGACATATTCGCTCATTAAAATGAGCTCAACAGAAAAATGCAAGAAAGGAATTCTAATATTTTAACGTCTTCGGACAAAACTGAAAGCTTTCGCGCTAAGTTGGTGTTATGGAACAACCACGCTGTCAATGGTAGTAATGAAATGTTTCCAAATACCATGGCTGTCCATTCAGAAAAAAAAGTGCAGGCTTTGATAGTGAAACACTTGGAACTATTAGCAGAAAAAATGAGCTGTTATTTTCCTATGTGTGCAACCTATGGACTGGGTACGGAATCCATTTTCGGATAACATTTCCCTTGGACACTTACCGATAAACAAGCAGGAAGAATTCATGGAGTTAAAAACTGATCGGACATTAAAACTAAAATTTTCCGAAGTAGAGGTAGCACATTGGCTGCATATAAAAAATGAGTATCCACCTGTGCTGTTGCAATTCTATTACCATTTGCCACAACCTACTTATGCGAATTGGGATTTTCAACTCTCACTACTATTAAATCGAAAAAAAGAGAGCGTCTGAGGACGATCAATGAAGAGATGAGAGCAGCCTTATCAACGATTGCTCCAAAATTTGATCGCCTGAGCTCAGTTAAACAGGCTCACATTTCTCACTAAACATCTTTTCATATTAGGTATATTGATTTTAGTATATATATATTTATTTATTTATTTATTTCAATTTTACAGGATACATACAGTTGATACAAAAAATACAATGGTCTATAACATATTTAGCAATAAGCAAACCAGTGAAGATCCCTATATTACCGTCATGTGCTCTACAAACATACATAACTAAACACAACAGATAAATCAACAAACAACAATTACAATAGAATAGAGTAAATTATGTAAAAAAAAATCAATAGAATAATGCTCACAAAGCAATAATCGTAGGATTAAACAATAAAACAATAAGCAATAAAAACAATACAATGAGTCATGAAAAATAAAATTAAAAATATAAAAAATATCATATAAAATCTCTCAAAATTTAAAATTCAAAATTTAACATCATTTAAAATTCAATATTAAAATTTGTCATAAGCAAATAGGAATAATAATTATCCAACACATGCAAGAAATAATTACCACCTATAAAACAAAACATGCAATACCACATAGAACAAATACTAAACATAAAAAGGATTGATTTAAACAATACACGACATTAAGGGCAATCGAAACACAACGAACAAAATAGCAATAAAAAAAAATTTTAAAAAATAATGTGAAAATAGAAATCGGAAATTTACAAACAAAAGGACAAACAAAAGACCATACAGCAGGTCACCGTCATCCCTCAAACAAATTTAACACCATCAACTCTAATTAGGTGGAAGCGGAATCAATGAGGTCCTCAACGCATTGGACACAGACAATTTAAAACCTCTCAAACTCATGGCAAACACATCAAGACCCTGGAAAAATGAGTCATAGACAGAGCAAGCTCGCTTCAAGAAAGAATTCTGAACATAGTTTGTAGAGCTTATAGGGAGTCGAAACAAACGTTGTGAACGAACAACACGCGTTGGACAGTTGAATGATATTTCACCCATTAGTCTCGCAGAATCAACCATGCCATTCAGGATCTTAAATAAAAACACCATGTCAATCTCGGTTCTTCTGTTCTCGAGTGTGGGGATGCGATGGTAGTGAACAGCAGCTTTATAATCATCAAAATGTACCCCGGACAGATAATTTAAACGCTTTATGAACTTACGCTGTATGTTCTCAATTCGTTCAATATACGTAATGTACTGTGGACTCCAAATAACAGAACAGAACTCCAACTGGCTTCTGACAAATGCATAGTACAGGATTCGGAGAGTAAATGCGGATTTAAATGGTTTACCCACTCTCGACACAAAACCGAGCATCCTGTATGCCTTATCAGCTATATACTCGACATGAGTGCGAAAAAGCAGTTTCTCATCCATTATCACTCCCAAATCCCGAACCTCATCCTTTCTGTGTATCGCCTGCCGGTCAATATGATACTCGAACGAAATTCGGTGCGGCTTCCTTGTGAATGATATAGCGCAACACTTAGATATGTTCAAGTATAATTGATTTGTCTTACAATATTCCGAAAGACGTAATAAGTCTGCCTGCAAAAGCTCGCAGTCCTCGGAACTGTTAATTCTTCTATAAATTTTCGTATCATCTGCAAACAAGAGAAAATCCGAGTTACGGAAACAAGAACCTATGTCGTTGATATACAATATGAAAAGCAATGGCCCAAGATGGGAACCCTGTGGTATACCGGATGTACAATTAACAAATCGAGAAACAGCTCCACAAATTGCAACAGCCTGAGAACGACGATCCACGTAAGATGAGAGCCATCTAAGCAAATCGCCATGAATGCCATATGCCTTAAGCTTATGTATTAAAATTCTGTGATTAATCTTATCGAACGCCTTTGCATAGTCCGTGTAAACCGCGTCAACTTGCGCTCTCCGACCCATGGTATTCAATACAAAGTTCGTAAATTCCAACAAATTCGACTCCACAGACCTTTCCGCCACAAAACCATGCTGATTAGGAATGATAAAAGACCGCACAGCAGGTCCCAGTTGACTCATAACAATTTTTTCCATCAGTTTACTCATCACAGATAACTTGGATATGGGTCTATAATTCGATGCGTTATGCTTATCCCCGGATTTGTGTATCGGAGTAATATACGATTTTTTCCACTCATCCGGGAACACTCCGGCCCTGAATGATTTTCCATAAAGCAACGACAATGGCACCGACAACTCCTCACCGCAGCGGACCACTAATTCAGGCGGTATCCCATCCGGACCAGCACTCCCCCCCACATCAATACCACGAATGCAATCATACACAAGAGAAGCAGTAAACTCAATATTACCGACATCCAATTCGGCTCCACAATGCACATCCGGTAAGTCGACCTCAGCATCCACAAACACCGACTGGAAATAATCCCCAAACAGATTCGCTATAGAGTCCGCGTCCGAACCCACCCTTCCCCCATAATAGACTGTACTCGGTATCGGAGGAGTCATTTTCTTCGCTTTAACGTATGACCAAAATTTTCTGGGATCAACCCTGATAATTTTCTCTGCATTCGCTACGAATTCCAGGTAACAAGTCTTAGCAATTTGCTTTTGGCGGGCTCTAAGCAAGGAAAACGCAGAGTAATCAGACATATCTCCCGTTGCCTTCCATCGCTTATGATATTTAAGTTTTTCTCTAATTATCTTTTTCAGTGACTGAGTGTACCACAATGGATATCTTGCTGTACACAAACGCTTAACAGGGACATGCTCCTCAATTAACCCATTTAAGATAGAATAAAAGTAAGACACGGCCTCCGGGATACACAACTCTCTCAACTCACTCACCCAATCATGACCAGCTAAGGCTTTCTTTATTGCGTCATAGTTAGCTCTACTAAATACATACACCGACCCAGTCCGGGATGGAGCTCTCAGTTCATCAGCCAACTCAATTGACGCCACTAAGGACCTATGGTGGACATCTTCAGGCGTCAGAGGGTCAGTGCAAGCAGAGACAACACAAGACTCGACGTTAGAAATAACAAGATCAAGAATTCTATTATTGATATTGGCGTGAGAATTGTACTGCCTCAGACCGCAATAAGACATAAAATCCATTAGTGCACAGGCGGAAACATCAATAAACTCAGTTGGGTTGCAAAAATTAGTGCCCTCATTTGCTCTCCAGGCTATATTTGGAATATTAAAATCACCAACAAAGAGAAACTGGTCATTGGGATGCTCGTCCAAGAGACGAGCACCATTACTCAGCGACATCTCAAGCCTTGATTGAAAGTCGGAACCTCGAGGTATATATGAGCAACATACATTCAATTGGGTATCAGGCTTAGAGCAATTTACAGTGACCCACACATCCTCACCACTAAATCCCCACGCTTCCTGGTGAATGGCAGAGATATCACAGCGAACAGCAATTAAAACACCGCCCCCCAAGGTCTGTCCAGTTGCAGAATAATCACGGTCTCTCCTATAAACGTTATATCTACCGTCAATAATCTCCGCATCAGCAATCGAATCAACGAGCCAGGTCTCCGTGAGACAGATGATATCATAATCATTGAGCAAAACATTGTATAGGAAATCATTCGTCTTCGTCCGAAGACCCCTCACATTTTGATAATATATTGATAAACTACTCATCAAAGACCAGGAACAAAGCAAATATTATTATCATCATATATATTATATAAGACAAAACACAGCAACGCCAATCAGCAACAAGCAGAGGACCACAAAGACATGACTCAATCTGAGTCACAGAGAGACACAGAATGCACACCAAAGTCCAACAGTTCGATGAACAGCACACATTACAGTCGACAATTGCGAGTATCTCAAGTCCACTCAAACACAAACCAGGAAAGTTGCAATACCCCAAAGCTGAGGTCAAAAAAAATCGCACAACTAAGACGACACAGTCGAGAACAACAAGTGAATGTACAGAGAACAATAGCAAACACAACAAAGACAAACATCGCAACACATCACACAAAACCACACAAGAAGAAGCGTCCATAACGAAAACCAGGTCAACATAAAGATAAAAGCACAAACAATAACTCAACGACAGCAGTCAAATTATTTTTTTAAGGTCAGTGGAAGACTGAATAAGAATTGCATGAGCTTTCTCCATTTTACGTACGTAAATTCTACAGTCCTTAATCCAAACATACCTATAGTCCCTCAACCTTGCCGATTCCTTTGCTTGTCTTAGAAGTTCCTTATTCTCCTTGGTTAAATGATGGTTAATGTAGACTCGACCACCTCCACTCACTCCCAAGTCATGAGTCATCAATCCGCGCCTGCGACGAGCAGCATCAAGGAAACTATTTTTGGAATGACGATTGTTAAACTTTAATATTATTTTAGATAGTTTCTTCTCCTTCGGGTCTCTACTCCAAGTTGCAACTCTTTGCATAGATATAATGCTGCTTACGGAAGCTTCCGTATTGAGTTCAGATGATAATTTCATCACCAATGAATGGAGATTTTCACTGTTGTGTTGCGGAATTCCGGAGATTTCTACATTATTTAGACGATCGTACTGTTCTCTTTCAATGTTCTGGCGATTTAAGCTGGACAAATCTCGCTTCAACAAAGCAACCTCCTCAGTCAGTGCATCAAGTCTCTTAATTCTACCATCCATCTCCGTCAGCCTACCAGTAATCTCCTCGTATTGATTGGAGACAAATGATGCAAGAGACTTAAACTCCTGCACGTCTTCACGCAATTGTCTAAATTCTCCTCTCAGGGAGGCAAGCTCATTCAAAATCTTCTGGCACTGAGAAGCTGAGACGGGCAATAACGATAAAGATCCGCCTTCAGGAAGAACAGGTGAGTCACGAGAACCATCAGTCAGCCGTGAATCAGCACCAGACGCCGATCTCAGCGCCATTGGTGCCCCAACCTCGGGAGTTGAACCCCTTAAAGTTCTAGGATCCCTAGAGCTACAGTCCGGACAGTACCACTGTGCTCTAGATTTACTGGTCATTTTTTTAAGCACTGTTGGGGTGGTACCCTGACACGTGCAGTGAAACTTTTGACGACAACTACAACACTTCATCGTTTTTGTCGGACTTAGCGGTTGACTACACTTTTTGCAAGTGTCCATCATGAAAATGGGGTACAAAAACACTACCAATAGACACAAGAATATCAAAGGAAGTTGCAAAAGAAGAAAACAACAACACACACGATACACGTAATCAAATCAATGAATATTACAAAAAAATAACAATAATATCAATATTGAACCCAATAAAATAAAACAAAAATCATCTAGTAATAGTGAACAAAAGATAAAACAATTTACAACATAAAAAAGAAACAACAACTATTAGGCAGATATATCACTATAGTATAATCGTTAGGTACATGACAGTAAGCAAACTGATACCGCAATTCAATTAATAATTACAATTAGGTATATCATAAAGATCCCTTCAGCATTCAATACACAGCATATGCAGTATATGTCAATACATCAGATACCCACTCACACCCAATAGAAGTTAAATAATAGATATACAGAAACACACAGCATAAAGTTTTGCACCCCTGAACAACAATAAATGAGACTAATTAAATATAAATGTATAGTAAAATTAAAAGTGAATGCTTTTTGAAAATCATGAGATATGGGTATCTTAATGATGTTAATTGAAATCAAGTGATATTATTCAACTAAAACAAACAAAAAAAAACTCTTCATCAATCCCAATCAACCAAATAATTCACAATGATTCAAAGTTCAATACTTCAATAATTAAAATTGATCAATAAACAATACTATAAATACCTTTGTGCATGGATGTATATAACGACGCTTGTTTGAATAAATAAACAAAATTAAAAGCAAAAGGTGGTTACAAATTAATGTTCAGTGTGAGAAAACCCACTTTAAATATTATGATTATAAATTACAAAGTACAAGATTCAAATAGGTATTCCAGCTTCAAATAAGTAGGCACAATTCAAAAGATCGTTACAAATAAATTCTCGACACAAGAAAATGTACTGTTAATATTGAAGACAAATTACAATATGAATACAAAAAGAAAGAAAAAAAAATATATATATATTTATATCTAAAATAAAATAAAAATACAAAAAGTGATGGAGATGAGATTCGATCCCAGACCCCTCGCTCGGCAGTCCGCGACAGTAACCGTTACACCACAGATGACAGTGTCGCGGTCGTCAAAAATATTATATTAGTTCCATTGAACTTGTGTGCAAATCAAAGTTATCATCCAGTGAAAAATCCAGCCTACAATCTTTACAGCCTGATCAATCAATAATTTACTATTTTGTTTTACCGACAATCTCACAGATGGCGCTATAATTTTTTTTTTTTTTTATGATCCTTGACTAGTCAATTAAACTTTACAAATGATGCAAAAACAAAAGATACAATCATAGAAACCATCACCATATATAAACAAAGTTACTTAATACCTATGATACTGAATAAAATTACATTAAAATCATACATAAGCAAAATATCCATCAACAAGGAAGCATTCACAAGTAAACAATAAACGCCACAACTGTAAAGCTCTTCCTAACAGTATAAGATCCCTGTTCTTCGCCGTATCCTCGATTCTGGGGTTAACAGCTATTCTGTTGCTTCATATGTAAAATTGCAGTATGGAAGTACTCATAATATAATATGAAATTCAAGCACTATGACAGTCTTAGTATCTTGCCGCGTCCACGGTCCCAGTGTCAAAAGTAATCATTTTCCTGGACTATGGAGTAAGTAGTAATCCTTTCTCTTCAGTATAGATATGTTTAAGGGAATATAAAAGTAGTGTACATAGAATTAATGCTTGTAAGAGAACAGAAAAAGCAAAAAATGCTTCCACCCCGCATGGGCCTCGAACCCGAGTCTATGGATCTGTAGACAAGAGCTCTATCAATCAAGCTATCAATAGCGTAGCGACACTCGTCAAAAATCTTGATTATAACAATCACTATGATCTTAAAAATCCGCGACTACCCTCTCTGATAAAGAGCGATCAACAGTTCAAACACACACAAAGTTCACATATGCGTTTATATTGGTCCACACATATCACAAATACTCGGAACAATAGCACAGTTGGATGCACAATCTCAAAATCTCCCAATCAATAGCCAATTGCAGTGTAAAATTCGATTTAAACCCGTTCAGTAATTAATATTTTGCAAGAGCGTACAAATCAGCGTATTATCCGTCAAACGGAATTGATATATATTTAGTTACAATCCATTGGATTGGTCTGCAACGAGTTTGGTTTTTCTTCTCCATTCCTCCCTATTCTCAGTCAGTCTTTTAAGCTCTACGTATGAGCCACAGTTCATGTCCCTCTTCAGTTGGTCCATATATGCGTCTCTTGGTCGGCCTCTGCCATTTGTTCCCTCGGTCTTACCCTCCGCGATGGCGATGAGTAGTCCTGGGTGCCTGATGTTGTGGCCAATCCAGTTAGCTCGTTGTTGGCTGATTCTCTTAAGGAGTTGCCTTTTTTCGCCTACCCTGGTTAAGACTTCTTCGTTTTCGACGTGCTCCGACCAATGGATCTTAAGCATGCGTCTGTAGCACCACATCTCAAAGGCCGCCAACCGTCCGCTTTCACTCTTGCTGATGGTCCATGTCTCACAACCATAAAGCAGATTTTAGTAATAAATAAATATTAAATAGTCATTGCTTTTTTCTTTGGTGTACCTCTAAAATTTTTTGATTTGATAGGTGTACCTTGAACACAAAAAGTTTGCGGAACACTGTGTTAGATTATCAACTTGCGACTAACCTTCTTCTCTCCATTGCTGAATATAAGCCTCTTCAAAACTTTTCCACACTTCTTGATCACGAGCAACACAACACAAATTATTATTATTAACAAATCAAAAAAAAATCTGTTAAAGAACATCATTAATATTTTCCAATAGTTAATTTTTAGTTATTTTAAGCAATATTCTGAAAAATTTAGTTTTGTAAAAGACATTATTTCTTACACTGACTATTTTGTTTACATTTCATTATTTTGAGCATAAATCCATGTTATAAGCATGAAATCCAGCAGCAAATTTAATTTTGTACAAGTTTTTTCTATAAAGTGCTCTGAAGACATTTCAACTTATTCAACCCATCCACTGAAAAAATTAAAAAACAAACATGTGCATAATCAAATATGAAGATGAATGGATTGTATCAACTGTTTCATTTTTGTTGGTTAAATATACCGAATTATAGATTTATTAGTAATCAATATTTATATGATGAATAATACCAACATCAGGCATATTGTGTTGCGTCTGTTTAATTGCCGGTATGAACTGAGATATTATGTGCGTAAATGCGTTTCCATACGCGATGCCATACGCGGCCAGTATGGGGAAAATACTGGCCGCGTATGGCATCCCACCCAAGGTGGTAACCATGATCAAAGCCCTGCATATGGACTCTGAATGTTCTGTCAGAACATCAAGTGGTCCAACTGACACCTTCAGGATCACCACTGGAGTCCGGCAGGGCTGTGTATTGGCACCTTTTATCTTTGCCATAATTATGGACTACCTGCTCAGAAAATCTATTCTGGGCCCTGGCGGTGTGTCTTTATCACAGCGTGAAAACAGTGAGACGTCTGTGGGAGTGCTGCACGATCTTGAATATGCGGATGATCTAGCCCTTTTTGATACATCTGTGGACGGATTACAGTGCAACGCTAATGCTCTTTATGAAAATTCCTTGCGCCTTGACCTTCGTATCAACGCTGGTAAAACGGAGTACATATGTAATAGTACATGCACGAGTACTCACACCCCACTAATGGTTGGTAATTCCCAAATATCTCAGGTTAGTAAATTCAGGTACCTGGGAGCAACCATAACGCCAGAGGGTGATCTCCGATCGGAATTACCAATCCGCATAGGGGCAGCTAGTGGGGCTTTCAATAACATGAACAAAGTTTGGAAGGCGTCTGGACTCAGCATCAGGACAAAATGTCGCTTGTTCAATGCGTGCATCATCCCAATCCTTCTATATGGCTGTGAGTCTTGGCACTTAACCAAGGCTCAAGAGCGGAAGATACTAAGCTTTGAAAACAGGTGTCTTAGAAGGATTTTGGATGTCAAATGGTATGAACATGTTACAAATGATGCTGTGCGCCGGCGCACCCAGCAGAGACCTGTAATCTCCGTAATACAGGAGAGACAATGGTCCTGGCTGGGACATGTTTTGAGAATGCCTATTGATAGTTGGCCAAAAAGAGCACTGTTTTTCCGTCCGCAGGGGTTCCGTCGGCCCGGGCGTCCCTCTTTCACAATACACCGTTCCTATGACAACGATATCAGAGCGCAAGGAATGTCGTGGAAAGAGGTGACGCAATTGGCACAGAGACGCTCTGAATGGAGGAGGCTGGTTTCTGCCCTGTGCTCCCGAGAGGAGCGTTGAGGGCGATGATGATGAAATGCGTTTGCTACTGTAAGAGTGAGCATTGTGTATTGATACAATAGACTCTGTTCCCGTCATAATATGCAATGGCAAGGTACATGTCTATTCTCACTAGCCAATCACAAGGAGTATGTGTATTGAGCTGTGTAATCATGTCAAAGCTGCATTAATTTCTGATCATTACATGAATGTACAGGTACTAAGTGTTGGTACTCATTATGTAGATAAATATCATGGTAATTATCCGGCCAGTCCCCTTACTGTATATGACTCTCAGTGTCTTGTTGTGGTACACTCCAGTACATCTCTAGCCTTATTTAACAAGTGCATAATATTATCTCTGATTAAGTAAATTTTATTTTGTTCTAGTAAAGTATTGATTTCTTCACTCTATCAATGTAATGATTTACATAAGGCAGTTTTGCACCCGGTAATAATGGTGTAACTTCACATAAAGTTAATTAAATTATTACAGGGACTTGCGAGAGCCTATTGTGTGGACCCACTCAGGAGTTAGAGTTGCAGTATACTGGCAGATCCTCAGCTGTGTCACTCACATTAGCTAATAGAGAAGGCAACTCATCCACTGAACCTTGTGCTCTCAATATATTTGCACCTGAAGCCTACGCATTGGCCTTTAGAATTATCGATACAAAAGTAAGATATCCTTTCAATCAGTATTATCATCCGTCGTTATATAAATTATCTGAACTTTGCATATTCTTGTGATTTTTCATATTTCCCATATCAGTGTTATGCACAAAAACAGTTGATCAATACTCATGTCAAATTATATTTCAGGATTTTGACGAAACATATCTATTAAACATGGGCTGGAAATCTAACATACCAGGACATAAGAAGAGCAAGTTCCAGCCTCCAGAGTGTACATTGCAAATTGTAAGTATTTTCATTTAATTCTATCTATACTGCTGCCCAAGTACACAAATTCTCTTATTAGTTTGATACTCACTCCATTTATGGCAATGTTCGCAGTCGCCTCATCTCTCCCAATTCTACCTAAGGCTTCATTCAGCTTATTCTCAGAGTCTATGAGCTGTGCCATGTCGTCAGCGTATCCAATCATTAATATATACCTATCTATATTTATATTACACTTTCAGTTTATCAACATATTTATGTCTATTGAGGTGATTTCTTCGTTACCTTAATCGAATGCCAATGGATGATTTTTGTTGATTTGTATTTTGTTAAGAACTTTTGATTGTCGAAAAAGTAACATTAACCAGATCTGTTCATTATTATTATTTTAAAGTCGCCAAAATGCAAAGAGTATGTCGCGAAATGCGTCATCAAAAATGTCTGATAGTCGGAGTACAAATCCAAACTGAAACAATTTCCCAATAGGAATTTACACTGCTGTGTCGTATGTAGTTTAGATGATGGTGCTGAGGTCTGAGTCAAAACACGTTTTAGCGTTACGTTTTTGTGTCGCAAACATTCAAATATAAACAATGTTGCGCCAAAGTGTCAATTTTCGTAACTATTGTGTATTTTAGCTAGTGATGTAACGAATGTCTGATTTTGGATATTCGCGAATGCGAATGCGAATATTTCATGCCGACATTCGCGAATGCGAATGCGAATATTGACTTGAAAATGGTATAGGAATTTGAAATATTCCAAAACTCCTCGGTTTTCTTAAAGAATATTTTCTTGCAGTACCTTTTTTCACCGAATTACTGATTTGTTTCTTCATTTACATGGTACACAACAGATGAAAGACATATAAATATAAACATGTAAGCGACAAAAACATTCCAATAGTCTTACATCGAAACAGTGCATACTTCAGCAATAACACACAAAACAATTATAGAAAATCTTACACATAATATAGGTATTAATTCACAATACATCCAATCACCCATTCCTATTACAAATCGCTGCTCACCCAATTTCGCACACATACCTAATACATTCATTCGCACAAACACATTCACACTTCACTAATGTATGCAATAACAATACAAAAAAACTCTTAAAAAAGAAAAATCAAAAATTTAAAAAACAGTCTAAAAATTAATACTATCCCAAACACTTCACATTTTATCAAACATATACATTTTTTTTTATATTTATTTCATCTTATTCTACCCTCAACTCTCCTTTCTCACAAACCTGACGTAATTGGCACTTTAAAATTCTATAAACAGGGTTTCTTGAGTCTGCAATCGTTTTTGTTTTTTTTTAATGTAGAACGGAAAACAAGATCTTGTTAAAGGAAGCATTCTAAAGTTAATCCTATCTAAAATATTAGGCACATCGTATTCGGACAAGCATATTTTTCTCAGGTTGCATGCATCCAGCAAAACTCTTCACAATTCCAATTTAGGCAAATCTTTAATAAATACAGGATAATGCAATCTCTTCCTAACCAAACGAATGAATTTAGACTGAGTTCTCTCAACTTGATCGACATATTTTTTAAAATGTGGATTCCATACAGAGGAACAGTCCTCCAGCTTGGAGCGAAATAACGATAAGTACAAGTACAAATACGATTCATATAACCTAAATGACTTTGTAGATCTCAGAATAAATCCCAGTATTTTATTGCTCTCTTCGATAATTTTGTTCACGTGATCATCAAAGTGAAGCTCAGAGTCAAACACCACACCTAAATCTCTAATCTTATTTACTTCTTTTAAATCATGATTATGGATATTGTAAATTTATCGAATTTTGTTTCTATTTTTGGTAAAAGAGATCAGATTACACTTCTCCAGATTCAAGTGCAAGTTATTTCTTTTACAGTACTCGTGTAGTCTTTCCAAGTCCTCGTTAAGCATTTCATAGTCAAACAATAATTGAATTTGACAGTATATTTTTAAATCGTCCGCAAATAATAGAAGCTCTGAGTGGTCAAAGCACTTTTTTTTTGTTGTTTATGAATATCGTGAAAAGTAAAGGACCCAAAGAAGACCCCTGAGGGACACCAGATGTAACACTGACACTGCCAGATGAGTAAGCGTTAAGTTTAACTGTCATCAATCTATCAGAAATATATGAGTCAATCCACCTTAGTTGAAAAAAGTCGATGTTCTACTTTATCAAATGCCTTTTGAAAGCCGATATAAATGGCATCCAACTGTATACGATTGTCCATAGCTGAGAAAAAAAATCAGATTTGTTACTGTCGATCTTCCACTCATGAATCCATGCTGCTCTACAAGAAGATACGGCTTCAGGAAAAAAGTAATTTGTTCACGAACCATACCCTCAAATATTTTTGAAATAGGTGATAGAATTAAAATTGGTCTGTAGTTACGAACGTCCGATTTGCTGCCAGATTTATGCAAAGGAATAATACTAGCCATCTTCCATTTGCATGGAAAGCATCCTTCTTGTAAACTCCTAATTTATTTATCGTGTCGAAACCCAGAGAAAAAACCCATCAAACTGATTTCCAGTACTGCGCAAAACGCGCAGCAGGTAGAGATGCGTCAAAAATATCCTCCATAGTGCAAGTGACAGGGCACAATGGACACTCCAACAAATGTGGCATAGTCTGTGCTGCACCACAGTCACACGCTCCGGATTCGTCCTGTAGGAAGCCCAATCGTTCTCTATTGTCGCGGCAGTTTCCTACACCAGATCTCAGTCGATTTAGGGTTTTCCATGTCCCATAGTCTAGATTGCCTCCTGCAGCAAGGTGTTCTAATAAATGTCAGATACAATGGTTTGGTTAAATGACTTACACATCTCTTTAATATATTGGTGCTAGACCATCAGGACCAACTCCTTTTGTCTCATCTATACCTAATAAACGTTTATGAATATCAGATTTCAAGATATTAACCATGGATAAACATGAGTTAGTTAAAATATTTTCCAATTCTTTAGTATTAGAATCATGCAAATTATTCAGTGAAAATACAGAACCAAAAAACGTCGAAAACAAGTTTGCAATCCCCTCTGGATCGCTCGAAGTCTGGTCACCGTCACCCATTACCCTTGGATAGCCTCTAGATTCTTTAAGGGAATTCACGAATGAAAAGAAAGACTTGACATTGCCCTTAAGTGACTTCTTAGTGTTATTAATAAAAGACCTATAATCGTGATTCTGCGACAACTTCAACTGAGCTCTTAGTTGAAAAAATAAATTGTGGTCAGAATCATTACGGTTCATCTTCAACTTACGCCAAGCCTTAGACTTCTCTTAAACAATAACAGAATTCTATTAGAGAACCATTTGGGAAAATTATTAGGTGACACCCTCTTCATATGTAGGTGTATGCTTCTCAATTATTGGCAAAACATAACCATAAAAAGATTCAATCATCTTATTCACCGGTCCGTTTCCCAAAACACTGACCCAATCAACACTTTGTAGTTCAAAATTTATTTCCGAAAAGTTTGACTTAAAGTATATTAATTTCTGGATCATATTTTGAGACAAATCCTCAGCAATTTCAAACTCATAATCTATCAACAGTGAAGGATAGTGTGAATCCTTACCAACCAGTGGAGAGTTACATCTGGTAACAGAACACGGAATAGTTGAAAGAACTAAATCCAAGATAACTTGATTGCTGTTATAAACTCCGTTAGACTGAAACATATTGAGAAAAGATATAGATTCTATCAAATACTGCGCAACAGGACACGAATAATAATACGGAACAAAGATTGAATCAACATCGGGGTCTTTTTTCCATTGGATTGTTGGGATATTGGAATCTCCAATAAGACAAATATCCGTTTTGCCGTAATAGCTGATTAAACGTTCAGATATACTTTAAAAAAAGATGTTTTAAGTATCTAAGGATGTGGAAGGCGGTATATACAATCATATACTACATCCAGTAGCGGTGAGCATTTTTTCATACGTTACCGATGAAAAACGAATACTGGTAAAAAAAACTTTCACCAGTATCATCCCAAACAAGAGTGGTTGAATATCCTAGTGTCCGATCCACAGCAATTAAGACCCCACCTCCATCCCTTTTACCACTCAACATGAAATCCCTATCCTTGCGGTAAACTGTATATTCGTTTTGAAAAAGTTCGCTGTCAAATATGCCACAATTTAGCCAAGCTTCCGTCAGAACAATTATATCATAACTATTTGCAAATAAGTTTGCTCTAAACTCCTCGATCTTAGTCTTCAAGCCCCGAAAATTCTGAGAGAAAACTTTAGTGTGGTTCACCTTGTAGTATGATATAAATATTCCTTAAATAGAATATAAAATTATTGTAGGGCCCTATACTCATAGCAGTTGTAATACTTAAAACAAACATATAAATTAAATCTCCACAAATGCATATTTCTCCTAATAATAATAACATCATCAAGCAAACGAACACAGGAAACAATACAACAAATGTGGCCAACACGGAACAGACCAGATACTTTATTACTAAAATAATATTCGCAAAACATTCGCATATTTTTTTGCGAATGCGAATGCGAATACTTTGAAATATGCGAATATTCGCGAATGCGAATGCGAATGCGAATATTCGTTACATCACTAATTTTAGCTACGAAAATTGACACTTTTCACAATGTCGTCTATATTCTAACGCACAGGACACGAAATCGTCACGCTAAATTGTGTTTTGGCTTCGGGCCCAGGTCTGTGTAGGTAGAGGGTGTTCCCACAGGACAAGGGTGTGCAGGAAAATACGATTGTTGATTTTTTCTGGAATTAAATTTTGTATTTGATTTTTATAAATAAAATAATATAATTTAGGGTTTTTATTTATTATTTCAATATTTTATTAAAAACGTAATAAAATAAAAAAAAATATTGAATTTATAGGAAGCTTGCATTTTAAAAAAAAAATAGTTTTGTATCTTTATAGGTACCTATAAGATTTTTTGGGTCTCAAAACTGTTAAATGAGTACAAGTATAATAATAATAATAATATTTATACTGGTCAGTAATACTGCATGTGATGCACTGCACTATATACTCATTGACCCACTTTGATCTACCAATTGCACATACTGAGGAAAATAATCAAATAAAGACTAGTTGTATTAACAATGGTAAAGCAAAGTTTATCTTAATAATGTAAAGTACATATCATACTATTCAAAAAAACTTTACTTATCAATTATGTACTACTTATTCAACAAGCTTTTTTTTCTAAATGACTTTTCCTCTCGCTCTTTAAACAGTTGCAGCAAAATTATAAAAGTTTACTCATTTTCTACGCAGTTAATCATCAAATAATGTCTACCCTGTGTACAGTGGTGTTATAGAACAAATGAAGGGCTTGGGGCACTAACACTGTAAGCCACAAAACCTAAAAAATGTGTTTTTAATGTAAATCATCACAAAATAATGGCTTCTATAGTATGACAAAATCCTGGGAGAATATTTTAAATATTGACGTTATTAAATAAATAAATCTTTTTTGGCCAAATTCAAAATAAATATAGAAAAAAATACACATGATAATAAAAAAATAAAAAAAAATCTGGACCAAAAGGCGGACTTTTAGCTGGGCAACGTCCGTCTGACGTGGGAGTGTCGTAGGGTTGGTTTTGCCCATTGTGGCGGTGTTGCGTGTGGCGAACTCATCTTTTTGTTGTGTCGTCCTGTCTCCCTTGGTGGAGAGTAGGTTTGGTAGGGATGTCCCTTTTGGGAGGGTTTAATGTTTCCACACCATGCTGGCGCTGGCGACTCTCGGGCTCGCGCTCTTTGAACGCCTAACAGCTCGTCTCTGGACACCTCACCTCGGTCTTCTGTACTTACCAATTTGTGTATATATTTTATTATCATGTTTTGTTTATTTTGCTTCACGTTTTGTTTCATTTTGTTTATTTTTCTTTCTTTTTTTTTACTTATTATAACTCAATAAACATTGTTACCGCCCAGAGGGGACATTGAAGAGAGAAGTAGTATAAAAGATTCCCAAGACGGCGGTTTTGGCCGGCCGGCCCTTCAGGCCTCCCTAATCCCGCCCGTGAGGACAATTTTGATTTGAATGTGCGGATAAGTAGGAGTTCAAGACTCCTGAGGTATCCGGGTGTGTGGTGGATCTTTCTTCAATGGGCAACGTCTTCCAGTCAACCCTAACATAAAAAAAAAAACAAATTAAAGGAATTTTATACCTACTTAAGGAATCTTTAACAATAATAATAGTAATAAATGAGTAAATAAATAAAAATATAAATAAATCAAAAGTGAAAAAGTTTAACATAATGAATAAAATATAATATACCTATATAAACATACATAAATAAAATAAGATAAAATAGATAATAAACAATGTATAGATGTACCACTATAGGTATGTATGGGTGATACACTATTTAGAATTGTGTAAGGATATTTATTAAATAAAGCAATATAAAAATGTGATTTAAGAATACATAAGAAATGAAGTTGATTAGCAGATGGTTAGCAGCTGAGCGTTCTCTTGCGTTTTTGTTTTCTTCGAGAAGTATTTAAATAAATATCATTGACCGACCGACAGTTAGGTACTGTGTTGTAATGGAGTTTACCTAGGTCGGTGTGTAGGTGACTGGAGTGATTATTGGTAGGTACGTGGCTTGTCGCCACAAATGTAAGACTCAATGATAAGTAGTAATTAAAAACTTGAAATTAAGAAAACAAATAAATAAATAAATAAGTTTGTGCACTCCTGGTGGGGACTAGAGAAAAGGGAGGGGAAGAAAAGGAAAGGACATAATGAAAGAAAAAGAAAAGCTCTTAAAAAATCACCTGGAGACTTATTTATTTTTAAAAGAATAACGATGGGCTGGTGCGGATTGTAGTGGGAAGCTGATTCCAAAGTCTAGCGGAGTGAATGCTAAAAGATGAAGAGTAGAAATCAGAGTGATGTGAGGGAATCAAGAGCAATCTATTCTTCTCCAACCTAAGTGAAAGTCCATGCATTGCCGCAAATGGGTATCTCTCCCTGAGATATTCTGGATAATGAGGATCTGATAGAACCTCAAACAGGAAACAGAGGATGTGTATATCTCCTCTCTGGCTAATAAGTTTCCAATTTAACTGGCGCCTGAAAGCTGATATGTGATCATATTTGCGAAGGTTGAAAATATATCTGATGCACACATTTTGAAGACGTTCCAATTTATTTAGCAACTCAACAGTGAGATCCAAGTAACAAATATCAGCATAATCGAGTATGGGATGGATGAGTGATTACTCCAGCAAAGTTTTGGTTTTGGTAGAGAGAAAGTTTTGGAAACGTTTGAGAGAATGCAATGTACCAAAAATAGTGTTTTTCATTGATGGCTATATTGTAATTATTTTGACGATTAAAACAAATATAAATTTTATAAAAGGCGTACATATTGCCTTGAGGCAATGTCTTCCAGTAAACCTACTAATATGTTTGAAAACTATGTTTTACTACAAAGTGAGTTTAGTAAAACATAGTTTTCTAAAAACACTGTAAGCCACATAAAAATTAAAATGGCCCAACTTGAATCTCGCAAGCGCAAGCATATTATTTTGTTTCTTCAAGATTTAACAGACTCTAGTGCCAATTATTTTAGTGGATCTTATTCTCAAAATGAAGTTTATGTGTTCAAGCCAAACTCTTCAAAATCTACCAAATCTTCGTCGGAAATGGTAATTAATTTTTGATTGTGGCTTACAGTGTTGTTCTGCTACAAAATATTTGATATTTTACTATTAATTTTTTTCGATAATTTATTAGAGGAGTAAAACAATATAAGCATTAATCACAAATGTTCAACATCAATATTATCAGTTAACTCGAGAATGTTACATTCTGAGTCTCAACTACTCTAGTACTACAACAATCCCGGAAAGGTATATATAGACAGGAATATGAGTACACACATACTTATTGCAAATCTTTTTTCTAATTTATACGTACTGTGGGGTGCTGGGAAGCCACATTAACACTTACAAGTTGTTCTAGATCTATTAATTTCTTATGTATTTTATTAAAAAAAACAGTTTACCTAAAGAAAAAATATATTAATTTATGTGGCTTACAGTGTTTGTACTACAATAAATTTGGATACATTATTTCGAGGGTATACAACCAAAATGCACTAAGTCATTTCAGTTTTGAGATGACATGGTGGCAATTAAATGAAAAAAAAAGTGTTTAGATCAATACAAATTCGTCATGTATTATTTGAACTTTAATTAAGATGATATTGGTAAGTGACTTTTAGGCTTTGCAAACAAATTTAAACATAGGAAATATGTTAATTACTTGAATAGTTTTTGAAAACTTTTGTAGCGCTAGACTGACTTAGTGCATTTTGGTTGTATACCCTCGATTTATTTTACAATTTTTTTTTTGCAGCAATAACACTAAATTTCTCTAGTTTTCCCTAAATATGACCTTTTTTATTATTATTTTCAAAATCTATAAATGAGATTAGTAAGACTCTGTAATTATGGAAATCAATGGACATATAATATTTAAATTCATCTTTTTGTATGATTTGAGGATTTAAAATAAACTTCAAACTCAATTATCTCAAAATAAGAATTAGGTGGCATACAGTGTTATTACCCCAAGCCCTTCAAATCTGTAATCCAATAACTAATATTTTAAGTTTATTTTTATCACTCCATTATCTCCTTTGTGAAGAAAGCAATAAATACAGCAATGAAATAATATATTGTCTGGAAGGAATAATAATAATAATGAATAACTTGTTATAGGTAGGTAGGTACCCACCTATACATTCATACATACCACTCATACTCCCACTGACAATGACCTCACACTGATAGGGTTAATATGTCTCACACAATTACTTACTAGGTACTTCATATTTATTATAGTTTTAAATGATTCATTATTTTTAAATATTGATTAACTATTACTATGTTTTCTGTTAATAAAATAATATGTGAATAAACATTTCTTGTCTAAATAAAAAAATCAAAGAAGTTCTAAGAAACAAATAAAAAGATTAAAAACCATAGGTCATAAACACTGTATTTATTATTGAATCAACAATTATTACATTTTTCAATTTCAAAATAAACCAATTTCCCACGTAATGCTCTTAAATAAAAAATAAAAAAATATTAACTCTCAAAAAGTATCAAAAATAAAATTGAATCTATTCAATTGTATTGATCTAAGACGTATTCTGTAAACAATAAGAATTTAGTTTCATCTCATTCCATTCCAATCATAGATACATTCATACTTTGAACCACTCTAGATTAATCATTTCACTTGGTTTTTATTCACCGATAGTTAACCTATTTGAATAGGTATTAACTAGGTAGGTATGTTGTATATGATACATATTTGAACTTTTTTCGATGCTTGTGAAGAAGTGAATAGAATCAAGTGGAATGATTAATCTAGAGTGGTTCAAAATATAATTGACGTCACACTTCTAGTAAGTAAGTAAAATCCAGTCCCCGACATCGAATTGTGTCAAAAATTCATAAAATCATAGATACATTATTTGATTAATGAGAGTATGCATCATTAGTTATACGTCCTTTGTTGAAGTATAATATGGATTCAAAAAAGTCCAACAAGAAAGGCAGTGGATTGAAAGTGTCTCCATGTTCCCCTAAACACCTAGAATTGGAAATGCTGCCACCTCCTGTTAAAGTGGAGTGGTGGCCCCCCAGACCTCCTAATAACACCAACACATTGAGGCTCATTGTCACTGCTGTTAACACAGGTCAGTACTTAATGATATCTTCATTTAAATTATTTACAACAAATAATAATTATCTTTATTCCAGATCTGGGGGTGGGTTGTGCAAGCCTCACAGGTCCATAGTAAATACATAATATTGTCAACATACAAAATATCATAATAATTATTAGGACGCCCAGTTTGCACCCAGAAAAATACTCGTACCAAACTTCCAACTCGCTTCCAAACTTCAGCACTCCAATATTTCCAACCAGCCCCACGGTACAAACACTCATTGAAACAATATTCGCACGCACAAACATCAAACAGATCAAAATCACATTAAAATTTTGGGTTTTACACTTTGTAAGTTGTTATGGCCTAAATGTAACATTTACACAAAATTCCAACGTAACTCCGATCCGCTTGATACTCACGCGTGCGAACATTGCTTTAATGAGTGTTTGTACCACAAAAAAATTTAAAAATACTAGAGCACTGAAGCTCAAAAGCAAGTTAGAAACCTGGTGCGAACATTCCTCCGGGTGCAAACTGGGTGTCCCATAATTATTGTACATATATGTCACTTGATGTTGGTTAAGATGGGTATTCAATCTTTTTGTCAGCTGTGGTGTCTGACGGTCAAATGCGGCTCGGACTAGGGCATTATTATGTGTTATTAATTTAGCACTAGTGCTATAAAAATTTTTGTCTCAATGTCGCTCCAAAATCTTTTGTAAACATTTGTGATGCACTGCTGTGTCGTCTGATAATTCACATAACAAATGATTTATCAGATTCTAGCATTTTACAATTTTCATGATTTTTATGTTTTTTCACAAGCTGCTGGTTATAGTATATAATAAACTTAGTGAACTAATTAATTAGTAAATATATAACATAAATCTGTCTAATTTAAAAACAAACCAAAACGACATTGAGGGTATTATTTGCATTACTTCCAATATAGGCAACTTGAAATTGGTCCCATGTTGGTTTTTTATATATAAAATTAAACATGATTTTAATTTTAACAACAAAAATTCTGTAACAGTGTGAATTGTGTTTGCTTTATTTACTCATAAGCATATCTGTCCAATATGATATAAGTAATATACAATCATTCTGTCATTTTTCAGGTGTAGCATGTGACGGTGACGATCAAGTTGTGTGCCTACGTGCTGGTGAAAAGCCTCTCCTCTGCGTCTCTGAGGCATTAACTTGCGATGGAGTCAGACACTGTCCCGAAGGAGCCCAAGATGAAAATTTATTTAGATGTGGAAATAAACACTTTACCTGGATAGAGCATCTTGTCAGAAGAGTCATATCTAAACATGGAGACTTTTTAGATATTGATGAAACTCAATTCACTCCTGAGCGAAGTAATTATATAGTTTTGAATAAACATTTTATTGAAATTGATATACATTACATATACTTATCTCATCATCGCCCTCAATGCTCCTCTCGGGAGCACAGGACAGAAACCAGCCTCCTCCATTCAGAGCCTCTCTGTGCCAATTGCGTCACCTCCCCCCACGACATTCCTTGCGCTCTGATATCGTTGTCATAGGAACGGTGTATTATGAAAGAGGGACGCCCGGGCCAACGGAAGAACAGTGCTCTTTTTGGCCAACTATCATTAGGCATTCTCAAAACATGTCCCAACCAGGACCATCGTCTCTCCTGTATTGCAGAGATTACAGGTCTCTGCTGGGTGCACCAGTGCACAGCATCATTTGTAACATACTTATCTATTTTACAATCAAATTTACAATTTTTGCAGACGTGACGAACACCACTGTACCCGCAAAGAAAAAAAGTGTGATAGCAGCTTTTGAATCTGCTTTGGCTCCTTATGGACCCTGGGCCCACATGTTAGTTGGTACATTTATATGTGCCATGGCTGTCGCATTGTTTTCTCTATGGGGTTAGTATGTTGTATCTTATCTTATGGAAATGCACAAGTTTTGAGAAAACAATTGATATAATTATTTCACTTTTTGAATTTGAGAATAAATATTTTTAAAAAGTTGTCTGCATTATAATTAAAAGTCATACATTGATTGATATGGGTTGGTTTCATGGTTTCATTTTTATAAATATAATATTACAGTGCATGTCTTTAACTAAGGTAATTTTTTGGTAGTAGTCCCGATACCATTATTATTACAAATCATGTTTTATATTTCTGAAGACTCATTCATATTTATTGATTATTGTAAAATAAAACTATAAATTATTTCATCAAATTCCAGAATGTTTATGTCACAGAACAAAACCGTCTCAAGAGCCAATTCCTCCGGAATGTGAAGCCCCAGCAGCTGTTGTACTCGAAACACCTCGATGTTCATCAAGACCTACTCGCACATCTAGGACCAGTGGCCTTCCACCTTCCTATGATACAATAGAAACTCCCCCACCGTCATATAACCTTTTGTTCCCTCAGGCCTCAAATAAACCAACAAATCTTCAGACAATACAAGAAGCTTCCACATCTAGCAACAACGTTGTAAGCGCTGCATAAATATTTTACACTCAAAAACAATATTCTACTATATCCTTTATTAGTTATATAATGATGTAGCAAACATATTCACTGTTGTGAAAGTTTCAATCTACACTGACAATCTTAAGATATTTGTTACAAACAATTAAAATTATTGTATTGTGCTACAGGAGAATCTCAATCAATTAACTGTGACTAGCGCTTTAACAATCAATTACAGTTCAATACTAAGTGTTAGGTAAATGAGTTTTTAACCGAATCAAGCATCTTATTGTTCATGTGTACGGTTGAGTGATTCAAAACTAAAATCAGTAGAAAAAATCCATGGTCTAGAAGTTACTTTTGATCGTAAATTGGATTTTATTTCACTTGTTGACAATATTTGTGACAAAGCATTGAAACTGGTGGATTTTACTTTGAGGTATTATATCGATGTTATTTTTACAATTAACCATTGTATGAGGTCACATATGTAAATTTAACACATGAATCTACCATATAAGGCTTAGAAAAGACAACATCACCTACCCGCACTCCCATCTTGTCACGAGATGTGCTTTGTCCAAATTATTTGCGAGATAGCTTAATTGGACAAAGCACATCTCGCGACAAGATGAGAGTGCGGGTTCAAGTCCCGTCCGGGGCACTACCAAATGATGTGACGTTGTCTTTTCTAAGTCTTATGTGGTAGTTTCATGTGTTTAATTTACATTTACTTTGAGAATTTGTAGACCATTCTCTAATATAAATAGGTACCATTAAATTATTATGTCTCTGGAATAAAGTGTTCTAGAATATTATCTGGTTGTTGGTTTTCGGGTTTGCCATGTCTTGATTTGTTAAATCGACGTTTCGGTGCACTTGCTGGCCCCATCTTCAGGATATGAATTCAGGATATAATCATTCATATCCTGAAGATGGGGCCAGCAATTGCACCGAAACGTCGATTTAACAAATCAAGACATGGCAAACCCGAAAACCAACAACCAGATAGTGAAGATCGCCATGAAAGCCTTCAAACCACGTTCTAGAATATTGCTCATTAATTTGGAACCCGTATTTTGAGTTGCACAAAAATAAGTTGGTTAATGCTGCACAGAAGAAACATTCATTTTAGACTAGAGATTCCTGTGAAAAATATTGGTTATGATGTCTTGTTTAATTTTTTTAACCTTCAGTAAGTTTTGTGAAAAAAAAAGAACTCTTATCAAGTCTTGTGGTCTTATATAAGATAATACCCAGAGGTCTTATCCAAAATGAATTTATTAGCTCCTGTAAGTGACAAGCTCTACCCTCTTATGAAGACGAATTAAACAAGTTTGCTCATGTAGTGGATATGTTTACAATGTGGGATAAAGTAATAATTGTTTGTTGCATTATAGAAATTCTGTTATTACATTACCAGTTTAATTTCTATCTTGCATTATGACGGGGGTTTTCTTGCTGTGTATTTTCATTGCGCTCGTTTAAGTATTGTTATTAATAATGTAAATATTGAAGTGTCAATTTTATGTAGAAAAGCTAACGTAAAGCTGTAAAAAGTTTGTTCTAAAGATCTGTTGTAAAATATTTGTGTAATGCAATCAAATACTAATTGAGTGATATTTACACAAACCATGAACTATGATCTGATTCGACATCTAGTTTGTATTTTACTTACATTCCTAATTGTTTATCCACTTATTATGAATGTGAATTAAATGAAGGAAATATTCTTGTATTTTATAAAATTAAAATGTTAAAACAGTATTGAAACATACTGTTCTAGTCTACGCAGAACATAAATGTTGTGTTGTTCATTAGATATTAAGTGTATCTATGTGTATATACTATATAATTATATATAAAGCATGACTTATTGAAACATTGTTAATAATTTAAGAGTTGACTGACTTAATTCTCATGTTACTAACAATGTCTAAATAAGTCATGTTTTATGCCATTTTGAAACTAAGTCTTCCATCTTATTTATAAGTTATGTGAATTATGTAATATTATTACTCAAGTATTCTTCCGCAATTGATTATGTTTTTTATTCATATACCCAATGTAATTGTGGGATAAATTGTGTACACGTGTGTCAAATATTGTAGGTACTTATTATTTTTTTACTTCTAAATATTTGAGGCCATCATTTTTTAGAATACTTATGTAAAGTAATCATCTGTTAGCACAAGTGTAAGTTAATTTTCACATAAGGGGGCATGAACCAACCCACTAAATATTTTATGTCCTTATTCCTTTATAAATTTAGAGAAAGAAAGTGACAGAGAAGAGTTGTTGCATTGGTTTGAGCATACTAGATATGTTTCATTATATTCAGATGAGAGATTTATTGATATCAAATTATCTGTTGTCTACTCTTCTGCAGGTATAGATTTACAACAAAAAATATTCATGAGACTAACCTATTAGAGCACAGTTTATCTATTATATAGGTAACAAAATAATAAAGAACACATTTCCTCGCATCATATTCCTAGTTCCACTATTAAGAGTAGTTTATAACTACATATACATAGTAAGTAAACAGTCCCTTAGTGAAAATACATTGTTTTGCAACTTCCATACAAAACTGTTGCTTCTCACTTTACAATTATCTAAAGTTCTACGGGGGTGCTGACATTAATTTCTTATCCAATATTACGACATCAGTTCAGAATGGGAGTATCCAATTGAATTTAAGATATGAAAACATTCCAGCATCATGTGTTAAAATAAGTAATAAAATCTTATGTTACCATTAATTTGTATGTTATGGTTTATGTTGTGGCGTTTTGCCGAGTGCACAACATATTAATGTATTAGGTGCTTAATTGATGACATTTATATTCTATAAATATATTGCAATGGGTATGTGTCCCTACTTTCATCTCAATCAAATAGAAACCTGCACACTGCATGTGTGTGATAGAAATCTGCACGATGCGCATGTATGTGCTATGTCAAATAAATTCCAACAAGTACCCATTAATTTTAGCATAGTTAATAATATCCTTGTATATTTTTTTTGATAAATGAAAAATACAGTAAATAATGTTTTTCCACATTTAGTATTTTATTTTAAGAAGTATACTCAAGTTTCAGATGATGGATGTCAGAGCAGAGAGTCGTGTCATTGTGATAAGATCTCTTGTAGTTTGAGCCTTATCTTATCTGTAAGAGGTGGAATAATAATCACTTTTACCCTTTCTCCTAATTGTGGTATTCTGAAGCCTCCCATTTGACTGGTGTGTATTAGACCATTTTTCCCGATTCCACAGTCTACGAAGCAACCAAATGGTGTCACATTATTAATTACTCCTATAAAACACGCAATGTTAGGTTACATTAGTACACAGGAAATACAACACAACAGATTTATACAATATTAATAAAAGTTGTCTATGTACCTGTCAGTGTGCTACCTAATTTCATTTCATTTATATTATTCATTGACATGGAGTAAACTGGTTTATTATTCCTGAGAGGGTCTTCGTGTGGGGCCTGGCACAGTGCCTCCAATATAAGCTCCAGATCACTCTTCGTACAACATAACTTGGAGCACATACTGTTCATGTTTATGGAGGAAGTTTTTTCTCGAATCTCTTTCAGAAATATTGAAGAACCAATATTGCGAGCTGAAAGATTCAATTCTCCAAGAAGCCTGTTTAAAAATAAATAATTCAAATTATACAATAAACAAAAAAAAACTCAAAAACAGTAATGACAACCAGCAGGGTTATTCTGGACACAATCTTAATCTTGCCTTGATCTAATACTATGATGCACGAGGTGACTATTAGTCAAAAATATGTGCATATCAATCTCGCAGTAGTGGTAGTGTGGTATTTTTGACTATAGTCCCTTTGTGCGTCCATATGATTAAGATGTGTCCAGAATAACCCTGCTGATGTTTAATGCACAGAATTTATCCACTGGATAGGTTATACATGTGAGTGACATAATGACATAGAAAAAATTCTTCACTTAATTACAAAAGTTCACAAGCAATTGTCATGTAATAATAATTTTGGAACTAGTGTCGCCATCTCTCGAGATCCGGTGGAAGCACTGGCCGGCCTGTCCAGAGATAAAGTAGTTCCCGTTTCGATCTTGCTTCTTTCCACTAATCAAATTGTTTGCCAGTCGCCCCGCGTTCTCCTTCTAATAGGGAACGCGGGCGCTCAAAAATCATATTTTTCCTCTCTTAATAAAACTGTGAGTGTCGTCTAGTGTAACATTCTGTTTGTGATGTGAATTGATTTGTGTGTTTGAAAAAATAAACTATTACACCAATAAACTTATCGTTGTGCATAAAATCATTGTTTTCACTCACAAAAAATCTCATTTTTACCCATTCATACATCCTGAGAGAGTTTCTATGTTCTACACAATACACATTACGAAGCTAAAAATAAACACTCATACTTATTGGTTGTTTGATAGCTTTCTGGATGTATCCATGTATTATCTAATTTGTTGGTACTCTGAGGCACTCTTAAAAATCCTGCGCACTGCTTAAATGTCTTAGGCCCAATACCAGTCACTTTAAGTAATTCATCACGACACTTGATCAACCCATTCTTCTCTCTGTATTTCACAATGGCTTTTGCTTTAGTCTCTGTTAACCCAGCAATTTTCCTAAAATATAAAAACATTAGTAAAAATATCAAATATGCGTGTAGAAAATAAATAAAAGTTTTATAGACAAGTGTGCAAGCAGTAAAAATATCCACGAATCTTGGGGATTCAGACTTTTCACACATGACTACATTTTCCTCATACAGTAAATGCTTTTTGAAACAGTTGTTTTTATAAAAATAGATGTGTTTACTTCAATAGTGCAACAGAAGCTGTATTCAAGTCTGCCCCTACAAAACTGGCACAGTGGACTACAGTATTATTAAGAGCCTCATTTAATAATTTAGTGGGAATGTCATGTTGGTACAGGCCAACTCCCACATGCTTTGGCTCGACTTTAACAAGTTCGCTAAGTGGATCTAAAGCTCTCCTAGCTATAGACAAAGCTGATATCAAATTTGGATCCATTCCTGGATGTTCCTGTAAAAATTATTTAGTAAGTAGATAAGTATAAAAATTAAACCATCTGCTTGAGAATGATAAATCTACATAATGTAATTATATGTTAAATACATGACTAGTGACTCATACCTTAGATGCCTCCGGACTACAGGAATACACAGAGGCTCCCTGTTCTGGAACAATGACAAGAGGTAATTTATCACATATTTTATATCTCTTTAGCCATGATTCAGTTTCTCTGCACGCAGTACCATTGCCCAAAGCAATCACTCCACATCTGCAATGTGTTAATATAGCAAATAAGTACTACATTGAAATTTACAACTCACAGACGGTGTAATTTAACATAAGTACTCACTTATGAATTTCAATGAGTCGTTGTAACTTAGTAGATTCAGAATCTACGTTAACATTGTTACTAAACTTGGGATATATAACGCATGTGTCTAATGCCTCTCCGAATGAATTCACAACTCCTATCTTACAACCTGCTGCGAAGCCGGGGTCTATCCCCAAAATTATATGACCTTTTATAGGAGAAGTCATTAACAGTCTTTTTAAATTTGTTGCAAAAACTAACGTCGACTCTTTTTCCGCTTTTGCAGTTAATTCAGATCTCACTCTTCTAGTTAACCATGGTTTAATCAGTCTCTTGTAAGCATCACTTACAGCTTTTATAATTAAAGGTCCTTTCCAAATGCTTAAACAAAATCTACAAAAAAAATAAAACAAATACAGTGAGCTAACAGTGATAGTTTTTTGTATGACATGATGCAAAGGTATGAGCCAAGTCCCTGCATTGTATGCAGTGAAATGAAGTAAAACTTTCACCTCATATTATCTCCTGCGTAAAATCATAATATGATCTTTCATTCATGGAATGCATGTTGCACATGCATTTCGGATGAAAATTAGATCATACAGTCATTCATAATATGCGATACTCCTCACATACAGGATTTGATGTTGCGTTGGTCATTTTGTGAGATGGTCTTGATGAAATAAATATATATGACTACCAACTCACCTTTCCAAATTATTGTAGAACCAGTCAGGAATATTAACTTTGACTGTCAAAACTTTAGCCGCTTCACCCCTGTTGAGTGCTAATATCTGATGTGGTTTAATATACTCCACTTTTAATTTGAAATTCAAATACAGACTGAATTCTTCAGTCTTTTTCCCTTTCCGATTTCCCGTCTTGTTCTCATTCTTGACATTATTTTTAGTGATATTCTTACAACTTTCAATATATATTGTTGTTTGTTCTTTTCTGAAATAACAGGTCATAAATAAATCCCTTTAAAGGATGAAATAATTTTAATATGATGCTGTCAATATACATGAGACATTAGATGGAGATGAGAGAGAACTACTTAGTGTATATTTAGCTACCTTCATTGAATATATTTAAACAGATTGAAATAAATTATTCAAATAATCCTCACCACAATTTTTCAGCATTCACACTTAAACCTTTTGCCATCAATTAGATTTATGTGTGGATTTATTAATAAGTTTATTTAAAATGAAATATACCTACTTACAGAGATCTTATTTTCTCTAAAACCCTTGAATCCTTATAAATAATATCAGCGAGAAGATGAATTAAGTTGGTTTCAATTTCTTCAACATTTTTTAGGCCATCCACAGCAGAATTACACAAAGAAGACATGCGTAAATACCTTCCATTAAGAATATGACATGCAGCTTCTTCTAGTCCTAAATTACGTGCTCTGTCTGCTAATGTCCCACTGCGTTCTTTCAAAGGTTCATACTAAAAAATATAGCAAAGTATTTTGCGGCACACACATATAATTATATTTTCCATTCTGACCATCTTTCTAGCAGTAGCATGATTTCACACTCATAAAATTTATATTTGCTGGCAGAAAAAACTGATCCAGGTGGTTCTCGATCTCCTCATTTAAACATTTTACCATCTAACTTTTTTTGTAGAGACCAGTACAATTAATAATCATTAAGTGCCAGATCTGGAAATATGGTAGATACGGCAATATATCCCATCAGGGCTATAAAAACTTTTGGCAAATTACCAAACTTTATTTTTTGTTTTCTGCACAATATCTTTCCGT
Source organism: Athripsodes cinereus (assembly GCA_947579605.1). Lineage (NCBI taxonomy): Eukaryota > Metazoa > Arthropoda > Insecta > Trichoptera > Leptoceridae > Athripsodes > Athripsodes cinereus. The sequence goes on along the minus strand of OX388313.1, from coordinate 15,493,674 downwards.
AAAAACATGAAAAACCCATATGTCGAGCCTTGAGATTAAACCTAGGCATTTCGAATAATCATATATGGTCGAATTTGATAAATTCAATCCCTCAGCGATCTCATGAGATATTACTTGCCAGTTTAATCAATATCAAAGGGAGAAGGAAAGTGGCCGAGCTAGAATGAACGGTGCACTTTGACCCATTGTCAGCAATGATAGCACCAATCTGGTACAATCACTAATGTATACAAACGAAACATAGATGTGATTGAACAAGGGCGAAAATGGAATAAATGCAGTGGAGATATGTGATCTCTGAGAAGAACAGTTGGTTAAATGTTGCGTGATGGTAAAATGAGATTGAAGAAAAGAATATTAGAAGAATGAGCGGATGCAAGAGAAGTGTTGTGAACAGAATGCACGTAAGTTACGATGGTTTGGACATGTAGAACGAATAAATGAATAAAGGATATACTTGTCAGGAAGAAGTTCTTTAACACGTCTTCTCTACACACTCTGCATAGTTTTTTCCTTGTTTAAACAGCATTTCATCGTTGCATATTCAAAAAGAGACATGCGCGAACATTTTTATTCAGGCACACTCTTAAAAAACTGTTCATTATGGCATTAAAATTGTTGTTTGGACTTTTTATTGGTATGTGATATTATTCTTTAAGTATTGAATTTTAATATTGGATACTAAGAAACACTTTATAAAATGGTTATGATGTCATTATAAGCAGTTTATTCTAGAAATGTTAATACATTTATAAATTCACATGTCCATTTTGAATATGTAACGACGATTTCTACCATTTTGATAGTAGAAAAGCAAAATATGCTGATTACTAATAAGTAAAATATTCCATGTTTGATTGTACACCAACCAAAAACTACTTTGTAGAATCAAAAGAATCAAATTTCTATATCAGCAAGTCTAGTATGAAGTTGGCTGTGAAAAAATACAACTAAGTCCTTTGTTCTGAAAAAATTTCTTTCCCAAAAACCCAATATATTAGTATAAATAATTGAGTCTTATATGGTGGTGAATCATTAAATGATGAAACCCATGACTTTTTCAGGAAAGAACAAACTATTTAGGTTAAAAAAAACCAATTTCTTATTTCCTTTTTAGCTCAATACACTTTGTGGGATTGTCAGTGGAGCAATTGCATGTAACATACATAAAGGTTGTTCTTACTGATCCATAAAAAATAAGCATATCTCATCACCAAAGTAAAAATATCTTAGACATGAATTTTGACAAATATTTGCCATTCAAAGGACACTCATAGAAAACCTATTCTATTTTGAGTATTAACTACAATATAATTACGAATGTTTGGTGTCAAAAAAACTTTACTAATACCACTAAAAATTATTATACGCGCGACCTTATTTGACTGTCAAATATTGCACTTGACAACGACAGCTTACCTTGGTCGCGCGTATAATAATTTTTAGTGGTATTAGTAAAGTTTTTTGACTCCAAACATTCGTAATTATGCTTAGAAACTACCACAATGTTACCGCCAAACCAATAAATAATATTAACTACAATATACAATACTAATTGTATTAGTAAAGTGTTACTAGTACAATAAGAAATAATATCCAACCAATAAGTCCAGTTCAGCCGCACTTCTTGCTGAGATGATAGATGCTTCTAAATCAGAAGTTAATTTTTTACTTTTTTTCAGCACCCTCATAATACTAATGGCTTTCTTCCTCATGGTGCAAACACCAACATAACATTCATAAAGATCTTGTAAACTGTAAACAATAAGCAACATAATTATGATTACTCACCTTAAGACTCACAATGGACTACACACAGGTTGCATGTGAACTTAGTCACTGGATATAATTGAGCACAACAAAGTGATGAACTACTCTGTATTATATTCACATAATAATAATAATCTTTATTGCACAAAATTAGTATACAAAGAAGAAAAAACATGGTAACATAACAATAGAATACATAATTTTGTGCAATGGGCGAGTTTAATGATAATAATAATAATAAATCTTGTCCATATTGTCGCTGTGAAATCCAACCGGCATATCTGCAAAATGCATATTTTTCACCAGAGCACTTCAAAGTTTTCGCATGTGATATTTTCCATTTAATGTCCGTTTGGTTCACCTCAATGCCGCTTTATGCATGAATAAAATTTAGACAAACACTGCTTATTGAAGTAGTAGTTGCAAATAAATCGGAATTTGCTTAAATTAAGATAAATATGCAGATATGCCAGTATCAGTGTAATATTTGCATTTGTGTCACAGTGGCTTCTTATTTTGGAACCTGTGTATTGTAAGGTAATTCGGTTTGACTAACATGATGGAAGTCTTTCCTCCTTGAATGTTTTGAAGCGACCAGCGTATTGTGCAATAGATCTATCTTCTCTAAAAAAATAGCTATTTCCACGTAAATGCATACCGGCTCAAGGCCATCTGATGGATTTTTATTCAACTATACGATATGCTAGTTCAACATAAAAATAGACGAAAAAAAAGGAAATTTTTTGACACCAATAACTTAGAGGTTTAGTGCCTCTTGACTAAATGTTGAGGGACACACCGTTCCGCACGGCGCTGCATTTTGTCACGCTACCCCCCAAATGAGTCAGTAATTGAGATTGACGGTGTGACACATCAAGAATTGGGAGAAATGAAAAGAAGAAAGGAAGGCACCTGAAGTCGACAGAGTGAATGGTGCGATTGTGAAGCAGGTATGGAGGGTCTGCCCAGTTGAAATGCTGGGACTCCTCCAGATTTGTCTAAGACAGGGAGTGTTTCCGAGAGTATGGAAGAGAGGCTTGCTCAGGGTAATCCCCAAGGGTAATGATAAGCCTCTGTCGGATCTCAAGGCGTATAGGTCCATCACCCTGCTGCCTTCTTTCGGTAAGATATTAGAGATCTTGGTGAGAAACCAGCTTGCTGGGACCCTTACACCGGAAGACCCTAAACAGTTTGGCTTTAGCCGAGGCTTATCCGCAGAGAACGCCATTGATGCCTGTATGAAATGGAAGGATGATGGTAAGGAGAAGAATGTGTTAGGTGTCTTCCTTGATATAGCTGGGGCCTTTGATAATGCATGGTGGCCACTTATATTGGCTAAACTGAAGATGCGGGGTTGTCCTCGTTGGCTGTTTAACGTCGTTAGCAGCTATTTTGGGGATAGATCAGTGGTAATTACTCACGCAGGACATATATGGTAGAAAGAACTGTTAACATGGGCTGCCCTCAGGATTCGGTCCTGGGACCGTTCTTATGGAATATTCTTTTCGATGATCTTTTTAGAATGGATTTTCCACTTGGTTGCACTGTTTTTGCATATGCTGACGATGCCCTCCTCTTGCTGTCAGGTAGCACGAGGAGAGCGATTGAGGACAAATTTAAAACTGCCAACACCCTGCATACACACTAGAACGAACAGTCCTAAGAAATGAGAAACCTTGTATAAATTTTTTAATTAAAGAATTAGTTAATTATCTACTACAACCACTTTAATTTTTTTTAAAAACACTACCGGTTTCAACGCTCAGATGCGTCATTGACGAGTGTTATACTAAAACTTAGTATAACACTCGTCAATGACGCATCTGAGCGTTGAAACCGGTAGTGTTTTTAATAAAATTAAAGTGGTTGTAGTACATAATTAACTAATTCTTTAATTAAAAATGTTTTGTGATTACCACATAGTTAGTGCCAACAAAATCAAACACCTTGTATAAATTTTGAGTACCTTCAAAATATTCAAATGGTTTCTATGTCAAAATATTCCAAACAACCTGTATATAGTGGAAGTAACAGTCGTAAAAAATGTGACTCCCTGCACAAATTTTTGAGTAAGTTCCCTAAAATGTCCTAAATGATAGATACCCCCTACATACCTTTTAATCTATATAATGTTTGAGAAATGTTCTGCCTAACATCCTGTATACACCAGAAGAAATAATCTAAAGAAAATGTGATTTCTATCTATATCTATCTATCTATACCATCACGGCATATCCCACAAGTGGGGTAGCCAGCAGATCAGCTGCATGTAAGAAACATGCAAACTGTCCTCTTCGTGCCAATATAAAATCAAAACATTCAGGATGGGTGGCAAACCTCATCACTGAATTTGAAATGTGATTTCCTGTATACATATTGTCTACTTTATAACCTAAGAACAACATCTGAGTGCATTATATTGTTTTATATTTGTCGGCAAATTATCCTCTCGGTGAAATGTACGTTGATGAATTATCCTGTCGGTAATTTGTCCTATCGGTGAATTGTTGCTGTTGAATTATCCGTGGGTGAATTGTTGTCAGTGAATCATCCGGTTCCTTTATCTCCCATGGACATGGAACTCACAATGAACCTACATATGCTGTTCTATCCACCTACATGCCGGACAAATATTCTCGCAGAGTCACCAGTGGCTAAGGTGGTTAGATTGTTTAATAGCATTTCCCAGAATGTGGACATATTCCACATAACATACGGAGAATTTGTAGGTAAAGTGGAAACACTTTTGTAAATGTTTGTTTTCTTTGGGATCGCATTGGCCGAAGGCTGTAATGGTCCCAGTAGAGAATGGTGTTGTTTTAATAATATTAATAATATGATCAGCATTTATCCTCGATCATCATAGAGGATATCGTAAAATGTGTCAGATTAGTTTACTACTACTACTAATTCATTAAATCCCAGAGGTTAATCCTTCTTCCTTCACCCTCGCCTTTATCCTATTTACTTGGGGTCAGCTCTCCTAGTCCTCATCTTCAAGTTTTCCGGTGCCCTGCATCCTCCGAGTGCAACTTTGCCTCCTTCAGGTCCCAGGCAATTGTGGACATCCAGGTCTGCCTGGTCCTACTTCTACGTCCATTGTCTTTTTGATCATATTACCCTGTGGTAGTCTCTTATCTTAATCTATTTTCAGTTATTTTTACGCCAATGGGAGAGGCATTGAAACTACCACAGATATAGACATTACTCATCCTATCCATCCTTGTTACACCACCACCCCAAATCCCAGAGGTTAATGATCAATTAAAAACTAATTGTATGTGATTTGTTATAACATCTAAACTATATATCATAAATACAAGTGGGATACCATCAGCAACAACTTATTTTGATATTTCTAGAGCAAGGACTGTTATTTTTTATATTAGTTATTTTAATGTTGGGCAAGTCAATGACCACTTCTGAAGAAAAATCAGAGTCGGCATGTGGTGCTGGAGGATTATAAACACTCTAGAAAAATATGGCAAAGAGAGTTACTATACATTGAAAGAACCTCTACACACTTGAACACCGCACGAGTCGAAGACTCCTATTTATCCGAACTTGCAGACACTTGAGAGAGATAACACGGCAAAACATAAATTTAGTGTATTCAAATACTTTTATTTAAAATACCTAACACCTTTAAAAATAATATATTACAATGCAAATACAATACAAATTTCTAAAAACTAATTAAAAACAAATGTACTTTATTGAAATTGAAAAATAAAATAAATAAATATTCATTTACTTATGTTAAAAATCATCTGCAGCACAACGGAAAAATGGTAGCCAAAAAAGAATAATATTTGTTCGAAGTCTTGAAATATCAGATAATTAATTGGCAAAATATAAAAAAAAATCTATGACATTGAGCAAGGTGGTCTGGTTTTTTATGTCATGCATGTTTGGGTTGGTTGGCAGAAACTATCATTTGGCAATATACCCACCTTACAGCGGACCACAAAAAATTTCAATGATCTGAGAAATAAAATTTTCTTACCTCTCTGGTGTCATATGATCCACCATGGATTTCCTATATCTTGCAATAAAAGGTAATGTATTCTCATCCACGATGAGCTTCACAAAGTTATCAGCGACGTGGTGTGGCACACCAGATACACTTGCAAGCAGACTGCTCACTTCACATAGTGCAAATTGAGATTCATCAACATCTTTTCCTATCTTCTCACACTCTGGTGTATCACCAATATATTCAATATCCTCATCCTCATTGCTGTCTCTAGCTTTCAGCTCTTCTAATTTGGAAGACTGCTTGCTATTTATGGTTTTTGGTTTATCAGTTAATTTTTTCCCAATATATTTTTTAGTTTTCTTCAAAGATGGTTGTTCTTCACAGTGATTAACATCACTTTTTCTTTTGTTATTCATTTTTTGCATAGTCTTGCACAAAAATATGAAATGTAGGATTCCTACAATTTAAAAAAATACTTTTTTACCACATCACTCTGTTGTTTTTGCTTTTTAAAAAAAAAAACTCGATATTAATAAAAAAAAATAATTCTGTAATGGAGTTTTACCAATACTCCATTAGAGTAGAGTGGTCTAAGTTTCCACTAATTGTAATTTATTTGTCAAACTAACTCTTAATACAAAAAGTACCTATATCAATATTACAGCTTAACTATACAAACAAACTTAAACTTTACTACTACTACTACTATACCATCACGGCATATCTCACAAGCGGGATACAGCTGTGTATGTATGCAGCTGTGAGGTATCTCTGAAAAGGTGTATTTCAAACAAGTAATATGACTTTCGGAAATTTATATTCAAAGTTTTTGCCGGCAAAAAAAAATAAAACAGGCAAAAAAGTAATGTGTACGAAACTTTAGGAAATTATATTCGATATGTAAATTTCCTCATGTTTCGTACATATTACTTCTTCTATGGAAAAAAATACTCGACAACGGGTGGGGCCGCTCAAGTTTCAAATATAATTTAATGCAAACATTTAAATTTACACTAAAAGTAATTTGAATAGACTTAATAATAATGCTAATAGGCTCAAATACATTTTGCTAAAATATATAATTACAATTCGTAAAAGTGCTGGCTAAACCACAAAAACCACAAAAAAGAAAAAAATCTGGAATAAATATTTTGTAAAAAAATAAACATTATATTGTAGCAACAACTTCTTTTATTATTATTTACTTTTCCTATAGAAATTCCTATTTGACATGCGCGGGACTACTAAACTAAGAAAGTTCCCATCTGATCATTTATAATCTTGTATAAAAGCATCAAATCAGACAACTTTCGTTTATCAGATAGTTCTAATAAATTTAGAGAATTCAACAAATAACTATTATCAATGTTCTCCCAAGGTAAACCTTTTCTGTAGTTAATGTACCACAGAAACCTTCACTCAATCTTGTTTAGACTATTCACATGAACCTAGCATAGGTTCCGGACAAGTAGGGGATTCGATCCCGGCCCCTTTTTTCAAATCTCGGGATTCTGGGTTTATCTACAGTTGATCGCGGCATTGTATTGGTAATGAAAAGTGGTAACAAATGTCAGTAAACCATGTCAATATCAGTTTTTGTATTTATCTGGCAATGAATTTTAGTTTTGAATCTGCAAAAAGTCGGTTAAACAAAATTATACTTCAAACTTCTTCTGAAATAAAATTATTTAATAAACTAGGCACTTCTGTAAATGATTAATAAGACTAACAATTTAACTTTTTTTATACTTTAAATTGTATTTTTTTCTTATATTATCTTCGTATATTACCCCAGAACAGATTTTAGTCTAGTGGGGCAATAAATTCCATAATGTTGTTCTTTATGTTTGTTTGTATGTACTATTTTAGAGCTCATCAGTAGCCTGGAGGTAGAGTCTCGGCCTCGTGAACAAGGGGTCCGTGGTTCGATCCCAGGTGCCGGCAAACTCCCCTTTCACGACATAAGCTTTTAGTAGCTTACTGTGAAAGGTATATGAGGTTGTATTTGGGTAAAAAAAAACTTTCAAAAATTCAACATAGTTTTAGACTTATTTAGCTTAACCCATAAGAAAAACTACATACAATGTTTAAACTGGTATTTTTAAATTGAATTGACCAGAGACATTATGAATTACTTATTTGAATTAGATTGTATGGAATCAAAATGCAATATATAAATATCTATCTATCTATACCCTCACGTCTATGTCCCAGGAGGGGTAGGCAGAGAGAACGGAACGCCATATAGATCTATCCTTACAGACTTCTTTCGCTTCTTCCACATTCATCTAGTTTCTCATACATGCAAGCCAATTTCTTTTACTCAACACATGACCGACCTTGAGGATTTGATTCAGGTGATCAAGCCAGGTGGTTTTTGACCGTCCGTGCTTCCTCACACCCCCTCTTTCAGATAAATATATCCTTTTCGTCATTCTTTTATCTTGCATTCGCTCCACATGTCCAAACCATCGTAACTTGTTTACACGCATTCTATCCACAACACTTTTCTGGCATCCGCTCATTCTTCACTCTATCCCGCAATGTTTTACCAACCATTCTTCTCAGTGAACGCATCTCCACGGCATTTATTCCACTCTCATCCTTCTTCAACCACGTCCAAGTTTCACTTGCATACATAAGCAAACTCACTTTATAGTAAAACATAGTCTTATGAGGACATTGTCAATCAATGGATTGACAATGTCCTCATAAGACGAAAGACGTCTCTCTCACAAAATATAATCTTTAGTAGAATAAATCATCATCATCATCATCGCCCTCAACGCTCCTCTCGGGAGCACAGGGCAGAAACCAGCCTCCTCCATTCAGAGCGTCTCTGTGCCAATTGCGTCACCTCTTCCCACGACATTCCTTGCGCTCTGATATCGTTGTCATAGGAACGGTGTATTGTGAAAGAGGGACGCCCGGGCCGACGGAACCCCTGCGGACGGAAAAACAGTAGAATAAAACACCTGTTTTATTTTTTCGATATGGAATTCTACTACCTTAACACCGACACAGTGAATGAATGTACGCCTTTTATAAAATTTGTAAAATTTATAAGTGTCGGTACCAGAATGGTCTTGTGCACCAGCATTTTGGCCATGTTTGACACATTGCTAATATATAAATAATTATGTTATATTATGTAGTTGTATAAAATTGTAACTAGAGGGTATCTTTTCCCGGATTATTTTTGTTCCCGGGAAACGGGAAATATTAAAATGAATTTCCCGGGATTCCCGGGAATCCCGGGAAATTCATTATTATATTTATAAATATTCAATTTTCAAAAAATTTGGTATAAAAACTCTCATAACTTGTTGACCCTTGCAAACATTTTGATTTGATAAAAAAAAATCAAATTTTTGTTACCAATATAAGTGATTTGCTTAAAAAAAAACTAAATAGCTAACTGACAAGATTTATTTAGGTACTCTATGTCAGTGTTCCGCAAACTTTTTGTGTTCAAGGTACACCTATCAAATCAAGAAATTTTAGAGGTACACCAAAGAAAAAAACAAATGTTTTTTTAACAAAGCGCCTCGCTCATAGCTCTCAACTATTTTTAGGTGTATTATCTGCACAAAACCTTGCCTTTTTTCCGCGGCACACCAAGTGATGACCACGGTACACCAGTGTGCCGCGGCACACGCTGCGGAACACTGCTCTATGTTATATCAAAATAAAAATTGTTTACAAAATATATAAACTTTTTTTATTTTTGATCATCCTATCAAGCAAAAAAATGTTATGGATTTTGGCAAAGCTTTTTAAAGATTTTTGACTTTAAAAAATGAGAAATTTCGACAAAAAAAGATTTTTTATATCGGTTAATATCCATGAATAAAACAAAAAAAATGACAGTTGGCTGCACTAATATTTTTAAGAACTAACTTTTCGAAATATGTAAAAAAAAAACATGAAAAATTGTAGGATTCTTATACATTGTCGGCCAAACACACCTCCGATTTCGAATTATATTTAGAATAATTGTGCTTTTTTCAAACGAATACATTGAAGCTATAACTAAGTTTTTTTTTTAAAGTATAACACTTAGGTATATTGGTAATTAATATTATTTTTTATATTTTCATATCAAAATATTCGTCAGCTTCTACAAGTTTATCACGACTATTACAGTTAACTAAACAAAGATTTCGGTATCGGTATGGCAATCTGCATGACTAATAATTTGTATTTTTTCCCGGGAAAGTATTAGTTTTTTTCCCGGGAAACGGGAAATAAAAATTAGAGGGTTTTGAAATGTTTCCAGATATTTTCCCTAACTAAATCATTAATATCGAATTGCGTTACACTTCACAATCTGATGGCACGATTTCGGGAAACGCAAAACTTACCACTAGAAACTGAATCGACAGAGGAAGCGGAAAATTGTGCAAAACATCTTATCAAATTCAAACCAAACAGAAAACGGAAAAATCAGCCCAGAATTAAGATCAAGATCGCCCAGAATCTGCCTCCATTGAAGTGGAAAATGGTTAGAGCTATGGAGTCATTTCCCGGCAAGAATGGAATAGTACGAGCGGCTAGTTCGAAGACTACCGTCAAACCTGGCAACTTTGCCACTTTAGCATAGAATAAAAAGTTTGAAGACATTTTTTGAAAAAAAATTGTATCAAGAGGTACATAAAAATCTTTTCATATATGTTGTGTATATTATATGAAATACAACCGTTGTCGTGAACAACCTCTATTCGTTTTTGGTTAATTTTTATTACACAAAAAACATAAGTGGCAAAGTGAACCTACTCTTCCGGTAAGATTGCCATACATCAATTTGATATGAAATTATGAGTTTACCACAGAAAAAAAAAACTCATTATTCCATTACACGTACACACAACAACAAAAAACATATCCTTCACTATATTTTGCACTGGTAATACCATATTCCATTAATGTGGCAAATTCACCAACCTGTTTTAGAATCTTTCATACTAAGTAGGAAAAATTTTCAGGGTTATCAAGTAACAAAATCTTAATTCTTTTTATTTTTTTTAATTGACTTGGCAGAAAATCAAATACTTACAAAAAAAAATTGGCTTAATTATATTTCGTCTAGATCGAGATTTACACAAAAATAGTTTAGTTAGTACCACTTTCCTGGTGGTTTATTATTAAACAAATGCTCCATATTATTCTTTTTTAAAAATTGAAATACAACTAGACGTAAATCTAACCGAGTCAGAGGAGACCCAAAATCAGCTGCTACGATGATAACTTCGACAATTTTTTTTTTCTTGTGATTCCGAAAGTCTTTGTTGACCTCCAGGTTTTCGGCAATGTTTATTTTTTACTTTATTTTCGATAGTTCGGCGAGGAATGTGGAACCTTTTTTCCGCTTCCAGTGACGAAATTTGTTTTTTCCTGACCAAATCTACTGCCACTTCTAACATTTCTGGGGAGTAATTTTTGTAAACTCTGCTCCCTAGTATACGTCTGCTCCGCTCTGCCATTTTCTGAAAATACACTGACAAGTAAGTTCCTGTACAAAACGTATTCAATAAAATATTTTAATATCTACTTATATTTTTGTGACAACCCTAACTCTCAACAAAACATGGCAAAGTTGATATAACTAATACTTTGTTTGGAGTTGGTGAATTTGCCAACACCAATTCTGACCATTATCTAGCTCACAGAGAAACATATTGTTGCACATTTAGTAAAAGAACATGATTAGAACATCTAATTAAAATTTGACTTACCAATACAAGGTTTTTCCTAAATATTTTTCAAAAGTTTCTGAGCACATTTTTTTTTCACGCATCACAGGACAAAAGCAACCATTAAATAACTCATGACAAAATAAAACTGGGTTGCCATTAGAAAATAAATGTTGTCATTTAAATATTCAATTTTACTAGAAAGTTCTCAACACCCTTCAAAAACGACATATAAACGCATAATGAACTATTTTACATCGTAAGATGGCTCATGGCAAAATCAACAACCCATGGCAAAGTTGCCAGGTTTGACGGTACCTCGGGTATTTCAAAAAAGACTTTTGGTGAAAATTTGTCCTCTCCCATGTAACGAATGAGAGGATAAAAACAATTATTTAAAGAGTTAGATTACATTAGACATTTAAGTGTTCTTCAACGGACAATTTTTTGTTGTTTTATTCATTTATTTTCATTAACATTACGGGTTAAACAATTTAATCAAGACTGTGGACATTTTGTGTTGATTATATAAATAAGTTTTTACATTTATGGTTTATTTTACATTTTCATTCAAGAACGGATGATTTTACTTTTTTTTGGATGAACAGAAATTCAATTGAAGGTTTCGTTTTTTTCTAAAGAGTTCAGTTTCGGTCATTAAAATCATCTACGGGGTGGGAGTATGTTTGATATTTTCCTATCAAAAAAGTATGTTGTTGCGGTATGCACCCGTTTCGTTCGAACAAAATAAATATCGCGTATGGTAACACTGTCGGTCATTCCTTTTCCCCTCTCTCCCCTCCTTACCCACTTCCTGTCTTCCCGCCATTGTTTGGAAAATAAGACAAACGTCAATTTCGGGGTCGGTCGGTCATTTCATCAGTACGGTGGATTTCATCATCATTTCATCTTGTGGATCGGTTCCGAGAAGAAGGAAGGAAGAGACCAGCAATACATCACGGATTTAGGAAAAGAGAGAAAACCATCAATTCGGATCGGTCGAACGTATATCGGTACGGAAATTCCTGTGATTCGGTAAGTCTTTTTTCCATATCCTTTATCCAGCATTCCTTCCTAACATCCAAGTTCGATGAGTTTATTTTCTACACGGGGAAAAAAAAACTACTACTTTTCTACTTTTTATTTTTTAAACCATACACAAATTGTATGTACATGCCACCATACAATTATGTTTGTTTTTGTTTTTTATTCTTTATTCTTGTGTACACTGTTCAGTATAATTATTATAGTGTAATTTCACTTTCGGCCGGTTTCAATAAGCGATCTATCTCCGAACTTTTGTTAAAAATCGATCTATCTTTACGTTTTTCCGTTTCAATAAACATAGCTGAGACAGAATCGCTATCCAAATTCTCTATCTATCTCTCGGAGTGCTGCGAGTTATATAATGTATGGAAATCAACGAAAATGCGTTTCAATATCCTATCTCAAGTTGTTAGTCGTATCCGTGGTAACAAATTTTTGTATGGTTTTGTTATTGCCGGACTTTGACAGATAAGATCCATTTGACAGTGGAGTTTATGCAGCTATTCCTGTCCACTGCTGAACATAAGCCTCCCCCATATGTATCTCTATCTCTGTCTTGGGCTTTCTGCAACCAGTCACTAGCGATTCTTTGACTTTAAGAGGTTGTGGTAAAATAAAAAAATGTTTTCAAGCGACGAAAGCGATTAAGAATTATTCGAAGCTGGAGTATATTTTGATTATATATAAAATTCTCATGTCACAGCGTTTGTTACCATATTCCTCCGAAACGACTGGACATATTTTGATGAAATTTTGTGTGCTTATCGGTTAGATCTGAGAATCGGCCAACATCTATTTTTCATATCATTAAAAGCTAAGGGTGGTCCACCCCGAATTTTTTTTTTTTAATTTTTTGGACAAATTTTATATTTTTTATATGGCGAGTCATTAAAAAATACATACAGCACTAAATTTTCACCCTTCTACCATTAACACCTATTTTTTAATAGCGATATAAGTATATGGCAATGACAAAAAGGTTTGGATAAAATCATCCCCTTCGTGTAATTTCTGTCACTCCCAAACGTCGGAACATATTTTGTGGGATTGTTCCCACATCGACATCAGTAGGAAAAGAGAGGAGATGCTCGTTGCTGTTCGTGGTCCATTATCTGGACCTGTAGGACATGCGGACTTAGTGGCCACAAGGAAAAACTTTTTCGCCTTCAAAAACTTCTGTACTTTCTTTGGTAGCCTAATATCCCCTTCAATTAACTAGCGATACTGCATAGAGAAGAAGGCATATTCCCATTTCTTCCCTTCCCTTTTTGCACCAAATTTTTTAGTGTGTGGCCGCTAAATCTAGAGTGCTCCCTCGGGGCAGCATTTCTCGCTTTAATGTGACATTTTATCCTGTTTGTGCATGTGTGTGTCATTATGGAGATACATATCTCCAGGTACGGCACGAGGTATGTGGGGGGCGCTGCCCTTTAAAAATGACAAAAAGGATATACGATATGAAAGAAAGGGTGTGAGAAAGCGCGGGCGTCCGAGAACCACGTGAATCAAATTCTCAAGGACGGCCGCGTGTTCAGTAAGAGGAACCGACGTGCGTGTATGAGAAACTGTATGAATGTGGAGGAAGCGAAGGAAGTGTGTAAAGATAGATCTGTTTGGCGTTCCGTTCTCTCTGCCTACCCCACTTGGGACACAGCGTGAGGGCCGTGAGGGTATAGTAGGTATAGTATGGTAGTATAATGTATATGGCAAAACATCGTGTTTCTTGACCTTGGTCGCGCATATAATCATTTTTAGTGGTATTAGTAAAGTTTTTAATAATTTTTAAAATGAAACACGAAATATAAGTATTCCACTATTGACTTTATTTATTTTTGCGAGCCGGCTTGCAAAAATAAATAAAGTCAATAGTGGAATAACTATAATATCGTGTTTTATTTTAAAAATTATTAAAATGAACTTCCACCAAGAACCGTCGGTCGATAAATTAAATTTTGTAAAGTTTTTTGACTCCAAAAATTCGTAATTATAATATGATGCGGATATCAATCGCATCGGCAATTGGAGGGAACAGCGATAGGAACCCTATCTATCTCTGGCCACTTACTTTTTCTTTATTGAGACGCGGGTCGAAGTTAGATACAAATTGGCGTTCTATCTCGGATCGCGTCGACAAGGCTATCTATGTTAGATTATTGAGACCAGCCATTTATCATGTGTAAGGTTATATAATTGTGAAAATTGAATTATTAAGTTTTGTTAGTAGCACAAATCACTCGTACCGGGTGTAATGCCTGTCAATAATAATAATAATATTTGAATTAGGTCGATGAGTGCTTTTTTGGTGCTATATTTAAAAATATCAAATCGCTCAAGCATTGTTAAGGGACTATTCCAATGCGATTTGCAGTTAAACAATAAATTAAGCTCTCTTCCATGTTCTTTTTTAATATATTTTTGCAGTACAGTATCATTCTTCAAAGATGCTCTTTTGAAAATAAGAAGAACTATGAACTTTCGTTATGACTTCATTAATATTCCGGTCATTGGTCAAACTCACCATTACTAGTTTTAATGACTAATCCTGAGTCCAGCTGTTCATTATCATCATCCGAATCATCAATATCATCACCCATAGGTTCATTTGCAAGTATTTTTATATACAATAAATCACAAACGGCTAAGTGAATACTGTATACAAAACAAACTTGGTGCTTTGACAAGTTTTCCAACCTTCAGCATAGCATTTGGACCATCAGTGACTATTGCCACAATATTGGTATCTAGTGAGATATCAAACTTAGAATGGCACTCTTTTGACACACAAGTTTCGGCTGTCAGTGATTTATTGATGCGAATGAGTCCCAAATTCTTGTATAGGGTGTTTTTTTAGATGTGTGGTTTTCAAGAAGAAATAAAACGCATATAATTTAATGTTATGGCCAAGAATTTAGCTTTATTATAAAGATAAGGGTTTGCCATTATGTTTTAAAAATGATTTCGGACAAGTGGCTGCCGCGGCTGGCTTGAATAAATTTTCGACCACTTTTTGCAGCAATTGGGGCCGTATGTCAGCAATAACGCGCCAAATATTCTCTTTCAAGGCGTCAACCGTCTCGGGCTTATCTGCATAGACAAGCGACTTCACGTAACCCCACATAAAATAGTCCAGCTGTGTTAAATCGCACGATCTTGGAGGCCACGCCACAGGCCTACGACGCGAGATAATACGCTCACCAAAAGTTTTCTTCAATAAATTGATGGTTTTGTTGGATGTATGGCACGTAGCGTCATCTTGTTGGAACCAAAGGTTGTCCACATCAACGTCCTCCAATTCAGGCATGAAAAAGTCATTAATCATGGCTCTATAGCGTTTCCCATTGACTGTAACATTATGGCCGATTTCATTTTTGAAGAAATATGAACCAATGATTCCCTCTACCCATAGAGCTCACCAAATTGAGACTTTTTGATGATGTAACGGCGTCTCAACAATGGCTTGTGGATTATCAACACTCCAAATGCGACAATTTTGTTTGTTAAACCACCCATTCAACCAAAAATAAGCTTCATCACTGAACAAAATTTTCTTGTGAAAATCGGGATCGGTGGCCATCTCGTTTCGGAGCCATTTACTGAACGTGTTACGCGCTTGTTCAGGAGTAAGTCTATTCATTATGAAATGGTAAACAAACTGAGCATAAATCAAGTGGCAGCTGTCAAAAAGACTAACTCCGAAAAAAAGTATTGCCAAATTGAAAACCACACGTCTAAAAAACACCCATTATAATAATTTTAATTCCGAAAATCCCGGGATTTGTTAAATTTAATCCCGAAAATTTCTAGACTAAAATACGACCGGGATCGAAAACCCTACACACAAGGGAGTCAAATTCCAAGATACTAGTAACTGAAGAAGTACACAAAAATTTACAAGCAGACTTGGGAGGAAATAGCATAAAATACAATAAATTCGTACTGGGCTACCAGTCCAATAGACCATTAAAGGTCACGTGGTCTTGTCTATGGATTTGCTTTTGCTTGGGGGGCAAACAGTCAGATTGCGCAAATCATCCTCGTAGGATGTTATGCCATAAGAGAAAAAAAAGAAAGTCAGACGACAAAATAATAACAAAATCGACACTGACAGTTTTTTGGATTATTGGGTATTCTTTAGGCGTTCCACCTAATATTACACCGTAATCGTCTGTTGTGTTGGGATGCCTGATGCCCCTCAATGATTTTTCTGTGACGTCATCTTTTAATGGTCTATAAGTCTATGCTTGGGATATGGAGTGGGATAAGTTATAGATAGATCCCTTTACTATGATTTAAATCTAATCTTTTGATATACTATTATTATACTTTATGATTAAAATTCTTACCAGTATATAATATTTTTTACACAAAGTATATGTTCCAAAACTACATTAGTACATATTATACGTATTTGCATAGAATTATAAATATACAGCTGAAGAACATAATCATTGGATCAAATTTAACAATGTAAAGTGTCAGCCATGTGTCAACAAAAATAAAGGCAAAGGTTATTCGTACGTATCATAGATCAAAGAAATTATAAAATTTGTCTATGGTGAATTATTTCCATAGACAACATTAATATTAAACATGGATGTATGTAGGTAGGGGATGGAACGTTTATAGTAATTTGTATGAATGACAGCGAAGCCAAAAAGTGAGGCAGGGAAATCGACGGTGGCCATTTTGTAGGAAATACTTTATTTAACATTTGTATGGGCAATGTATGGAAATTATTCACACAGTATCAGAAAACATTATATTTACTTCTTAAAATAATTACAATGCCACATAACTTAATGTTTTCATATATTTGATGAAATAGGGAATAGGATGAGTAAATAAAATGGAGTCATTTCTAAATCATTCAGTATTTATTTTTAAACTTTGTTTTCATATACACACAATATGGAGAGAATGAATGACAATTGAATTGATTATTTGATAAACCCCATAAGTCATAAGGAGCTAACTTTACAGGAGACGAAAAAAACCTTTCTGTGAAAAAAAAATGTATGAGTGTGGATGGGTTTTGAATGCAATTTGACTCATTTAAATGATATTGACATTAAGCTGAAATCTGTAAAAGATTGTCATTTTCAATGAAAAATTCATGCCTGAAAGTCATTGACTTAAGGGGTTTCTCAAATAAATGAATAAATAAATAAAAAGAAGACATGTTTATTCATTAAAAAATATAATATACAGTATTATATTGAATAGTCATGTAATTTAATATTATATTCATGATATTGTTTCATCTGTTTCACGGTCTGTTACCGGCCACTGATATATTTCTCCGAAAAACTCTTCTATTTCTCTCTCTTGAGGCAAGTAATTTTTAAGTTTTAGTAAATCGTCTATTTTTTTCTTGTTAATGGGAATTTTACCCTCTGGATAAGCCGTGCCATTTGGTAAGCCTAGCCTATCCTTGTTTGAATTTCGTAAAGCAAACGAATGTTTATTCATACCGTCAATGAATTCCTTTACGACTACTACTCTGTCTCTTTCATGAGAATGAGCAAAGTAGCAATATTGGCTGATCTTGAATGATGTTTTCTTTTCTTTCGGTACGTGTCTACCTGTTGTTTCCATTGATAACATATTTTTCTTAAAAAAATGTGGCCACCATTTTTTAAAATCAATTATGTCCTGAGACGTAGGCAAAGAGACCAGGATTTTTTTAATAGCCGTTGAGCTTAGAATCAATGCTGCAACTTCCTTAACTGTATAGATGCGATCAGATCTTCTTATTTTTCTTTTCAAGATAGCAAAATCTCGGTCACAAGGTAAAAACGAGTGGCCTCGAACCGGAAAATACTGCTCAATGGTCTTGAACATTCCTAGCGATACCAATGCTGATAAAACCCTTACAACTGTGTGATTCCTATTCTGTCCACCGCAGCCGTCGGAGAAAATATGTAAGTTCTCAACATTTCCCATATTTTCTTTCAAATATTGATAAAGAAATGTGCTGACTTCGTTAGCGCCTTTACCTCCAACCCCTTCGTGATATACTATAAAGTTAGCACTGTCATCCTTAAGGTTATGA
Organism: Athripsodes cinereus; assembly: GCA_947579605.1. NCBI lineage: Eukaryota > Metazoa > Arthropoda > Insecta > Trichoptera > Leptoceridae > Athripsodes > Athripsodes cinereus. The sequence goes on along the minus strand of OX388313.1, from coordinate 15,475,133 downwards.
ATACAGAAGACACTCACAGTTAATTGTCTTAAGTAAAAGGTTTCTTGTACTGGTATAGAAGGAAGGCTAATATTTTGCATGTAATCTATGCACACAGCTCCAGTTTTTCCAGATTCATCTTCTCGTACTAGTTGCGTAACAGATTTAATTTTTCCATAAAATTTTTTTGCCCGTCTTAGATGCACCAATTTTTCAGCTACCGCCACACGTTTGGCAGTATTATTTAAAAATTTACTTTTTATTTTCACCTTCAACTCTTCACAAGTACAGCAAGTATCCACCTGGGGCCGTCCAAAACGAAGGGAATATTGTTCCTTGAAAATTTTAATGTAAAAAGAATATTTCACATCAATATTTGGATGTTTTGCTCGAAATATTGAGTGCATGATTTTTACATCGAGTCTAGCATCCAAGTAATGGCACTCTTGACTAGCATAATGAGATACCTTCTTAGGAAATGACTCAATATGCTCCCTCACAGCTTGTATTACAGCACCATCTTTTGCGTTTCCAGGTGTATTTAGTCCCCGTCTATCTATCGGTGCTTTTCCTTGAGATAACATAGAGCACAATCTTCTCACACGATCGCTGGTGACACCATGAATATTAACAAAGGCTATCTTGCAAACTTGATGTTTACCAGAACATGTCGAAATAGTATACTCGTAACTAGACCCACGCGACGGCATTGAAGTTCGAGATTCGAGTTTGCGCGGTCTTCTCTGCTTGATTTTAACTACAGAAATTTGACCCTGAAGGTAACTATCTTGCTCGTTTTTTGTGTTAAAACATAAAAACTTATTAAAGATTAACAGCCGTTCTTCTTCACTGATCCTTGCATAGCAATTTCTCCTACAACTAAAATAAAAGTGGATAAATTTAGTAAATAGAATAAAAACTAACATTTGTTTGTATATCAGGATTTGTAGTGAAGCTTACCGGCAATCTTCTTTAGGTTTCATTGGGCTTACAACTCGTCCCTTCGAATCAGTGTACTGAAGTCCTTTTACACGAGCTAATTTTCTTTTTTCCGATTTATATGAAGATTTATTAATTACGCCTCTTTTTCTCTTCCTCGGAATAACGGAGCTACCACTTGAATCACTATTTTCATCCATTTTCAGTTTTTTTTTTTAAATAAAATAACGCAAGAAAGCAACACCAACGAGATGACGTGGGATAGCCTAGTATTCACAGCAATTTTAAAATTTTCGACGCCGGGACCCTCTACAGACGGACGCCCGAAGCTTTTTCGTTTGTGACGGTGACGCATTATTCGTTTTGTTTATTCATGATTAATTATTGTTCATTGTCTTGTACATTTTGAGAGATAACACAAATTTATAAATCTGATAGAAAGGTTAAGAAGTGTATGATCGACAAAAAATTAATGAAATACTGCATTATAAGGCTTTTAAATTTAGAGGAAAGAAAAATAAAATATTACTTAGGGGAACACAGGATAATAAATTATAAACTTAATATTACTGCTATCTTCTGACTGCTATACCCCTACAGCACGTCGAACAAGTAATAAGCATACAGATTGTCCTCTTCGTGTCAATAAAAAATAAGACATTCAGGATTCTTTCGTTTTTCCTTGGAGCACTTGGCAAAGAAGTGGTCTTCAACTCTTCCGTAAGTTTTCAGGTGTTAGAAAAAATAAAAACACGCATGAAATTTTGAATTCCAAATATCTTAATTTTTTGTTGGCACAGAAAGGATAGCTTGCATGTTTATTACATGAGGCTGGTATACTAGCTACCCACTTGTGGGATATACTGTGATGGTGTGGAATAGTACATTCAGAATAGGTGCAAATTGTAGTATATTACGTGAAGTTTTGAGACCATTTGCCTATTCCACGACACTCGATAACTTATGGAAAATAGCGGGAGACCAAATATTTATTTCTATTTATTATTTACTGTACATTGATTACAAGAAAATTCGTATTTTATTTTCCTTCTTTATAAATTTGCGTTATCTCTCGAAATGTATAAGGCAATGAACAAAAATCATGAATAAACAAAACGAATAATGCGCCACCTTTCCAAACGAAAAAGCTTCGGGCGTCCGTCTGTAGAGGGTCCCGGCGTCGAAAGTTTTAAAATTGCTGTGAATACTAGGCTATCCGATGACGTGAGAATATAACCTCAAAACGCTGACTGACAAGACTACACTGGTCATTTCTTAGTGACAGATGGCTCGGTGTTGCCACTCATTTATTTGACAAACCCCATTAGTCACTGACTTAGGGGGTCCCAAGTAGCACATGCTAGTAAAGTAGCATTCACATTGCTTCACTTTGGATGATCATCCAGAGTGTCAGGGTCAAACCTGTTCATCGAAAGTGAACACGTCTGTTCACATTTGTTCATCCTATGCTTTCACTGCCATGTCTACTTTCTCACTCATGTTGTATGTAGTTTGACGTATTTTCGTATAAAAATAATTAAACTAATTCAAAAATGAAAAATAACACTTAAAATAAATTAAAATAGCTCTCGACTGCATAATAATTTTGTACATGGTTCTGACAATCAATACAAATTCATAGAGAATAAAACAAATAATAAGACGAAACTTGTTTATGGTCGTTTCAGTGAAAGGACCTTTCATCAAAATTATGACGAGCGGTAATCTCTTTCCTCCGTCATCGCTAGTGATCACTATTGATGAAACGCCCGTTCACACCTATTCATCTTGGAGGATCATCCGGAGTGATCACTGAAAGTGAACGTATGTGAACGACCCTTAACTTTGATTCGAGGCCATTCATAAAGTAGAAACATTTAATCGCATTTTCGACACGTTTCTACACAAAGCAAACTATCCGCACTTTGGCAATTCCGATTCGAAACTGATTCAACACAAAATTACTAAAATGAATACTGAAACGACGTTTCGAATTCGCTTCCAAACGTTACAAAACAATGTTACATTATTCATTTTAGACATAATGTGTGGTAATGTTTTGAAACAGACTTCAAACATTGTGTGGGTTTGAGAAAACTATGCATTCATACCAGTTCTATTCAAACTGTTTATTGCTTAAGACTTATAAAATTAAAATGCACCGTAATTATTTTTACTGAAACACTGTTGTTTTGCACAATGATGGTGATATCTTAAATTCATCTGCATTGCTTCTGAGGATAGTGACCTAAAATATCTCTGTAAATAAAAAATACTAATGATGATATTTGTTGTTTTCATTCTGAAATAATGATGCGAAAATGTGTTCATCATACGCTTCGGTAATTTGCGGGACCTTGATTGGTTTGTTTTCTGGAAAAATATGGCTGTTAATATTTGTTAAGTTAAACTGTTTGTGTCCCTAAAGAAGAAATAAATAAATAAAAAAGAAATAAATAAATAAAAAAAATGAGTATTTTTCAATTTTAGAATTGTAAATTTGAAGCAAAATTTAGTAATTTTTTCGATAGATACCGATGATCAAGAATATTTTTTAAACTAGAAAATTTTGTACTTAACATATTTTTTTTAAATTATCTCGATATGTTAATAAATAAAAAAGATACTATATTTTTTCTAAAGATCTATTTTCATGAAAAATCACCCACGGCACGTTACAAAAATAGCCTCCAAAAAAAAATTTCGAGAGAAAAAATAATAATACTTGTTTGAAAGTCTCAACATATCAGGCAATTAACAGGCAAAGTATAAAAAAAATCAAAAACATCGAGCAACGATTTTTCCATTGTTTGTTTTTTTTTGTTTGGATCGTTGTATATACTTATTCATTATCAATCAAAGACTTATTTTTTATTACGCGGCGGCAGAATTGCCATCCACACTTCTCAGCATTATACAACCAGATAAGTCTCCATATGATCAGTCATGGTCACATATTCAAATATCTTTATTATTATTATTATTATAATAAAAGACCACCTATTAAATTGGTCTAAGTTTATTTATATCTATATTATTATCAACAATGTATGTTTTTGGTCGAATTCCATCTTTACGATAAACTTTATTAGCACAACAATTGATTATTCATATATTGTCTAGATAGTGCTGGTAAAATATGGAAACAAATGCAAAGTTAATTATATTTATTATATGATTATTATAATAATATATGATCTATAATAGAACAATTATATAATACATAATTATGTCTATAGTTTTATTACGTGTAGATACATAGGGTACGTACAAAGATAAATTCTAATAATTCAGAAAAATAATATTTATACCTCCTAATATATGAGCTCGCCAAAAATCGGAAACCGATACAACATCTGCAAGTAAGTGTATTAATTGAAATTTATATATCGGCTTAAAAATATACAAAAATACTTTGAGAATCGCGGACTCCTATTTGACAAATATAGAACGCCGAAACAGTAAACAAACGTTTCCAAACGTTTCGAACCATTTAGACGCGGATTCGAAACATGTTCGAAACGTCGTTACAACTCCATTTTGGAATCATACATATTGATGAAAATAGATTGTATGACGATATATCATATATATGTTTATTTAAATATCGTATAAAACTCTCTTAAATGACACATATTTTGATAAAACTTAGTTGAAGAAGTCATAACTGAAAATAATGAGAAAAACTTGTATAATTAGAAGCTGCTAGGAACATTCTTTGTACAATTACAATTATTTATTAATATAAATTTTATCGTTAAAATTCTAAAATTATAAAGGCGCACTAAATAATTGGACCTATCTAACTATTTTACTCGATAAAGCAAGCCTTGCAGGGAAATTTTAGGTTAACATACCGCAGATATAGTATTTATACTTCGTGTATGTTCAAGTGAATCGACAAATTATTAAAATGGCGTTTGTTGTTTTCCCGCATCCATGATTAAAATCATGATGTCAAACATTTTGAGGTTAGATTATTCCTCACGCGCCATGACATTTGAAAGTAGACACATCTAGAAACGTCGTTTCGAATTTGATTTGAAACGTCGTTTCGACATTTCTTCCCCATTTTTAGTCGACGTTTCATAACTGCTTTGTAACGGGGACTTAAAATGTTGCTTGTTTTTGAAACAAATGTTATCGCCGTTTCAAATCGGCGCCCAGAGAGCGACAAAAATGGTTTCTTGGGGTTACTCTACTAAACGAAAAATCTGACATCTTATAATTTCCATTCTATCATGTTGACTTGTGGGATATCTCTCCGTAACGTGTATTTATACTTTTGGAACACATCTCCGTCAAAAAGTCATTTTGTCGAAAAACCTGACTTGTGGGGTTTCTCAAATAATCAATTCAATTGAAGGATATATCTAAATGAATAATATAAACGCCCGTGCTATTCATACGTATAGGAACTGTCAACTGTCAAATTTGACAGTTGGTTTTATGTAAACAAAAGCACGCTGCTTTGACGTCTGTCAAATAAGTGGCTAAACGTACGTATTTTTTTGTAAACAATGCCACACTATTTTGACGTCTGTCAAATTATCGAAATCTGTGGCATATGTCGTCCGTGTGGATTGATCGTTATCAGTTTAATTTCCTTTACAAGCGATTACTTAATTGAGGAAGCACATTTTCAATGTTTGAATAGTGCAATTTCATTTACACATTTGTCGACTTTTATATTGTTTTAGAGGCATTTACCCGTATAAAGTAGCATTAAGTTCGTGTATTTTGTCTGAGAACAAAGAAGTTTCCATAACCGGATAAAGTGTAATAAAACGATTTAGAGTCGTTTAAGGTTTATGAACTCACCGTTTGCGAACTTTAGATCTATTGGTACTACAACAAGGATTTTTTATTTTTAAATAAAAAGCGCTGTTTAGGTCTACATAACCTCAAGAAAAATTGTTCACTCTTTTCTCCATAGCATGTTATATTGACAATTTATTTTTAGTTCTTATAAGTTAAACCAGGTTTAAAGTTCGAATAACATTAAAATTCATAGGTATCCAAAGTTCTTTTCTTGCATTCATATATTTTATTAACACTCTTAATAATGTATTGCTAAAAAAGTAGCTTATCCATACTTCGTCAAAGTAGGGTTGTAATGGATGTTACTTTGCGGATTCGGATCTGGAGTGACTCTGTTTTGAGGATGCGGATTCGGATCTGGAGTGACTCTGTTTTGAGTATGCAAATTTTTATACTATACTATAAACCCAAATGGGGTAGGCAGAGAGAACGGAATGCCAAAATGCCAATGCCACATTTCTTTCACACTCATACAATTTCTTATGCACGCACGTCGGTTCCTCTTACTCAACACACGGCCGTCCTTGAGAATTTGATCCACGTGATCAAGCCATGTGATTCTCGGACGTCCACGCTTCACGCCCTTTCTTTCAGTAAAGCATATCCTCTTTGTCATTCTTACTTCTCTCATTCGTTCAACATGTCCAAACCACCGTAGTTTATTCATGCGCATTCTGTCCACAACACTCTTCTTGCATCCGCTCATTCTTTACTCTTATCACGCAGCATTCTACCAACCATTCTTCTTAACGATCGCATCTCCATTGTATTTATTCCACTTTTGTCCTTCAACTACGTCCTTGTCTCGCTTGTATACGCAATTGATGGTACCAAAATGGTATTTTGCACCAGCATTTTAGCCATGTTCGACACATTGCCATTGCTGACAATGGGTCGAAGTGCACCGTTCACTCTAGCACCGGCCACTTTCCTTCTTTCAATGTCCCTATCGTATCTTTCATCCCTCGCAAACATGGATACTTCCCAAATGTGCATACTCGTTTACTTGCTCCAAATATTTAAATTGGAAATCCCTTTCAATCTCAGCCATTAGCACCAAATCATCTGCGTACATCAATGCATTCACTCGAGACCCATTAAACTCGACACCAACATCAATCTCTTTCACAGGTCGCATACAGTAGTCGAATAATAGTTTGAATAGCCACGGAGACATGACACAGCCTTGCTTCACTCCCTTGGTGACAAGGATATCTGCAACCTCATTTATAAAAATGAATATAACTTAATTTTGAAAAAGAAAGAAAAACGAGTATTTTTTTTATGAACATGCCCATAAATTTTAGATTTTTCGAAATAATACCATCAATTAGATCATCTATTGAAAATAAGTGTTGCCTTAGAATAATTCATTTCTTCTTCTAAAAAAAATGTTCAAGAGAGCCTATTCTGGAAAAAAAATCGCGTGAAAATGACAATTTTCTTATTTAATTTAATATGATGTAAATTTTCGGTATTTTCTTAAAAGATTTAAATTATATCGATACGTTGGCAAATAAAAAAATATTTTTATTTGCCAATGTATCGATATAAGTTTCCGTAAACTTTAATTATTAAAATGTTCGACGACGGAAATTCTACATTTGAAATGAGTAAGAGCAGGTAACATCATTCATTCGCACCATCGTAGCGTTTTCCCACAAGTACCGCATGCATTAAACATGCTGATAGTCTTCTCCGTAACAACTAAAGCTAACAGACATTCATTCAGAATGGGTGGTTTACTTCATTACTGAATTGAAGATATTAAATGTCTTATATGGCATGTTTTACAAATACTTGCCTTTTGTAGGAAACTTAGTATTTGGCAGGTATTCAATGGGGGAAACATGATTACGTCGTTAGCATAGTACACAAAAATAGTAGAATGTATTATATAAAAAAAAAACTATTGTACAAATGTAAAGCACATCTTTGAACTGGCATACCTGTTATATCGACCAGGGTAGTGAGTACGTAAGGGTAGTAGCAGAATTAACTACATCGTAACGCGTTTCTAGCGAGTACATAACGATCATTTTGACAACTCAAGTTGTTAGTTGTGTGTTAACGCGTAGTTTATTAAACTACCACTTTACCGTCGCGTTTAGTTGTAGTTAACCTTCGTCTATGTGTAATGTGTATGTATTTTAGAGCTGTCAAAGTTGCGCGCGCTTTGTTATTTGTTTTATCGTTATTGTAACGTTTTAAATATTAAATTAAATATTAAAAAAAAAAAAAATTTAATTGAAAATAAAAATGCATTAACGATTATATTTATTGCTTGAAGCCAGCCGCTTTTTTTAAAAGAAAACAATACTTACATGATATTGAATTGATTTACTAATTAAATTTTAATGTTGCACGAACCTTCCGCACGACGACCCAAATTGGCGGCAAATGCCAAATGTGTCAAAATTGCAGTAAAATGTCATAGATAAAGAAAAAAAAATGGAAATTTCGTATTTTTTGTGTTAGCTGTTGGCAACCCTTGCTATTTCCGGCTAGAAAATAAACTACATAAGATTTAGTCGTTAGTTACTCGCTCTAACTAAAAAGTAGTTTATTCTGCGTTACGCTGTGGTTAGATGTGGTTAGTTAAATGTGCGTTACTTGCGCTGTAGCAAAAATTACGTACTCAGTACCCAGGATAGAATTAGTACGAAAAATATATTTTCAATATTTTATTTTAGAAATGTATCTGGCTTGGCATGGTATCCTCAAAAAATGTTTAAGGATGCGGATTCCAAGCTATTTAAATAAAATTTGCAGATGCGGATATTTTTCGGATGCGGATACGGATATTCGTTACAACCCTACGCTGAACCATAGATTTCGCAAACATCTAGATATCCATAAACGAAATAGTTTAATATTAATGTTGTCTATGGAAATAATGCACCATAGACAAATTTTATAATTTCTTTGATCTATAGTAGCATTCACATTGCTTCACTTTGGATGATCATCCAGAGTGTCAGGGTCAAACCTGTTCATCGAAAGTGAACACGTCTGTTCACATTTGTTCATCCTATGCTTTCACTGCCATGTCAACACTCTCAGACATGTTGTATGTAGTTTGGCGTATTTTCGTATAAAAATAATTAAACAAATTCAAAAATGAAAAATAACACTTAAAATAAATTAATATAGCTCTCGACTGCATAATAATTTTGTATATGATTCTGACATTCAATACAAATTCATAGTGAATAAAACAAATAATAAGATGAAACTTGTTTATGGTCGTTTCAGTGAAAGGACCTTTCATCAAAATTATGACGAGTGGTAATCGCTTTCCTCCGTCATCGCTAGTGATCACTAGCGATGAAACGGCCGTTCACACTTGTTCATCTTGGAGGATCATCCGGAGTGATCACTGAAAGTGAACGTATGTGAACGACCCTTAAGATACGTACGAATAGCCTTTGCCAAAAATAAAACCCATTCATAAAACCATAGAAAATAAACGTGCTAAAGGTGCATTCACGGGAGCATAAATGTCGCTCGACGTCGAGCGATCTGAACGACCGGACCTCAGAGATGCAAATGGGACTCCTGGCCTCCGAGCGTTCTGCATTCTGCACCAGTCCTTTAAGTCCAGCAGCAGCTACATCACGCTCGGAGACATTCGGTTGACGATCGCCGGTGATAAGGGCAGTTTCCGTCGCAACGGAGCCAGATGGTTTGGGCATTTCCTCCGCTTCGGAAGTCTTGTTGGCACTCTTTGTCGTTCTTATTTTGAACGACATACTGCCCATTACCATAAAGGGCTTGTTATTACAAGCAGCTAGTGCCTTTACGGCTTCCTCATCTACTGAGAAAGCCATCATTTGGCAGTCTGCTGCGTTCTTAACATTAAGGACTCTCCAGCCCTTTGTGTCCAGGCCTTTATTCATGACCTAGAGATATCTCAGCACATGAATAGGGTTCCACCTAATCAGGCCTGGAATCTTGCCAATTGCCACACTCATTCTTGGCAATTCATGACCTGGGATAACCCTTAGGTCAGCTCCCTCCCACACCTTCAGAGCTGGCACTAAGGATTTAACCCAGATGAAGTTGCAGTGAGTGGTAAATGTCACCCCGGATAATCGTGAACAGCTTTGAGCGTTTTTATTACCCAAATGTAGTCATGGGTAAACTTTGAGGCGACCCGACCCGTTCGGGTCCACTGATAGCAGTGAGCCAAACATTTGATTCGGGTCACGGGTCTTTCCGGTTACAACCCAGATCTATGTCTTTAGCTCGGACCCAAAGATCAAATAAGTAAGTAGATACGCTAAGGCGTATCTACCTACTTATTTGATTCTTTTGTTCCCTTGGCAGCGTTCATACAGTCGCCGAGTGATCACTCGACGACGCTCCGATCGTTCACGAAGCCGGAGCGAGTCACCCGACGACTCGCACTGTCGCGTTCAGGCACGTCGTCGGGTGATAACCGAACAACCGAAATCATAGCAGGGTGATTATCGCTCTGACAGTTACCTTGACGTTTGAGTGATGGTGGTTGTCAAAACAATTGCGAAATTAATCGTTATTATGGTGTATTCTTGTCGTATACAGTTTTTCAAAATAGAAAATCATATTTTTTTAGTTCAAGAAGTGAAATGGAAGAGAAATTCATGGTCGCTCAGGTCACTCGACGTCGAGCGATATTTATGCTATCGTGAACCCAGCCCTTATCCCCGTAACAGATCAATGAGAAGTTAGCTACAGTACGTCGTTTGCTAAATGTTGTCTGACAAGTTAGGACGGCGTGTTATATTTCGGTTATATCGACATATTTTCGTAATTTTTTTAAAGTGAAAGTGCTATTTTCTTCAACAGTTTTTGTGTACACGATTTCAATAATGAAAACCTGTTCATTTCCGTTCTGCAAAAGAGTTTATTTGTAGAATAAATCGGAAGTATCCTTCCACTTGTAAGTATGAAACATTTTTGTGTTTATCCGTCTTATTTATTATATTTTAGTAATATAATCCATCATTAATAATAAATATACAATAGCTTAAACGTTATGTGTATATTTCATAACAATATCACTCGATTTTAGGAGTAAAAGGTCATTTTCAATATGTGTTTTGACGTTTATGACTTTTGTCATAATGTCATAGGCATTGAAATTGAGCGTCGATGTTTAACATCGATATGTACATTTGTTGAGAATATTTTTGTATAGATACAACTTAGTTATTGAGAAATTGAATTCTATTTTATTTTTTTTGTTTCAGATCCTGATTCTTGCCCCCGATTTTAAATTTACCCACCTTGCATTTGATTGATACTCAAATATGATATCGACTCCTCAAACCGCTGACTGCTGATTTAATTAAATCTTATGTATGTTTGGCGAATAAGATCAATGTTGTAGAAATTTGTAATACATATTTTAATATCAGAATAATACTTAACGTATTAATTTATCAAAACTTGTTTTATTTATCACTATTCCCTAACAGCAAAATTCCAAAACAAAATTTTATTTTCTTTTCTATTAATATGGACAGATTATCATTGTTTTAATATCTAGTGGCAGATCTATTGTAACACATATTAAAAAAGCCTTTACGTGAAACTTGTAAACAATTAATTTCCTAATGATTTTACTAAATTGACGTTGGTTTTGCATGAAGTATTATATTTTTTCTTACTATACAAAGTTTTAATGAAGCATAATATGTCAAACAGATCAAATATATGAACAACGTAAGCAGAAAGTACTGAATGCCTATACAATATATCCCAACTCTCATTTTATTGCATTATTTCGTGTATGTGGAGGTCTGATAAGTTAGTATTTCCATCCACTATGCCTACCCTGCCAGACATATGGTGCAAGTATTAAAAATAAAGTAGGTTAATAGGTAAGAAAATATTATTATATGACGAAATATTGTTATATGAAAACATTGCAAGTAGGATAGGGTCTTCCATTATGTTAAAAACATCGATGATTATAAATTGTATTGACATCACTATGTAGCTAACTTCAATTCTTGGAATTCTCAATAAGATGTGGGATTTGATAATGGGATTTTGGGCTCATGTCATCTCTTTATTATTACTTACTCTATGCTCGGACCCGTTTCCGCTGTAGGTGCATACACGGGTCACGGGTCTTTCCGGTTGCAGCATAATATTATACAGTCTGGCTAAAAAGAGTAGAAAATAATTGAGGGCGCTGCTGTCGTTCATATGGCAATCTTCTACAGAAAGTCAGGGTCACTCTACGGTTTTACAGTAAACATAATGTAAGCGCCATTTTTTTGTTGTTGATTAAAAATAAATCGAATATCACATTTTTATAGATTTTCTGTGTAACAAAAATAAATTGAGACAATACCAGAGGGATTAGATTAATTCAATAACCCGGCAATATATAAAAATCTTTGGGACAAGTTTCTCATGCTTATGAGGGTAGGCAAAAAAAACACATTTTTTTTAATTTTAAATATAGTCTCCTTTTAGCTCAATACATTTAGTCCAGCGGTATTCTAACTTTTTTAAGCCATCCTAAAGAGATGATTTGTCGAATTCTGTAAAATAGGTCACTGTTTCGGCGATGATTTTCTCGTTTGACGAGAATCACTTCCCGCGAAACCATTTTTCCATGTTGGGCAACAATTAAAAATAAAAGTGTTATGATTATAATAATAATTAAAATCTTTATTGCATGATAAAAGAACAATTACAAATTACAAAAAAAAAACATGCTATGGGCGAGTTTATCGCATGAAAGCGATATCTAGAGCTGTGTAAAGCTTATTTAAAAGAATTTGAAACTGAATTGGGTCGATTCGGCACGTAAAACGATATGAAGAGAAAATATACGCAAAAACTACTCAAAGAATCTATAAAGGACATTGGGTATACCAGACCCTAATAAAACTCAATTGGTGCTTACATTATTATAGCCGAACTCCATAGATTTTCGTAAATGTCATCTAAATAAACATAACCTATACTTTATTGAGAGGTTATTAATATCGCGGATTCATCCGTAAAAATAACATCGTAAACATATTCAAATGAATAATACTTAATTTAATATGAATTTGCTGTAATAGACCATTAAAGGATGACGTCACAGAAAAATCATTGAGGGGCATCAGGCATCACAACACAACAGACGATTACGGTGTAATATTAGGTGGAACGCCTAAAGAATACCTAATAATCAAAAAAACTGTCAGTGTCGATTTTGTTATTATTTTGTCGTCTGGCTTTCTTTTTTTTCTCTTATGGCATAACATCCTACAAGGATGATTTGCGCAATCTGACTGTTTGCCCCCCAAGCAAAAGCAAATCCATAGACAAGACCACGTGACCTTTAATGGTCTATACTAATCGGTTAGAATCGATGTTCGTTTGTAAACATCGCTAAAATCAGACAATATGTTGGACATGCAATCCGCCAAACACTGCACGTAAACATTGTATATAATCTCTCTTGCTCCACTGCGAATAGTTTTATTACTCATTTTATTTATTGCCACTGATTTTAAAACAAAAATTCACTGCCTTTTTTACCAATTAGGGCCGATTTAATTAAAATAATGATGTTAAGTTTGTAAACTATGATAACAAGATGTATAATCTTGGATATGTCAGTGAGAATGACAATAAATATTAGTGTTGTCAGAGTGATAAAATGTTAGTTCACCAATAATTAATTTCTACTCTTTTTAGCCAGACTGTACCTGTGTCTACGGGTCGGAGCTGTTTCCGGTGTTGATCACAGAATTCCATACAAAACCTAGAACACTGACTCATTTACAAAAGTGAGGCAAAAATTCTATGAATTTTTGACAGAACGGTTGATGAAAGCGTGTGGTGTTTCCTACATTATATGAAGTATTTCTCGCATTTTTATTAAAATATATCATTTATAAAAACGTAACTGGACATTTTTTGAATTTCTTGTCAACGTTTCAAGCGATTTACCACACTTTTTTTCGCCAACCGATCTGTCAAAAGTGCCGAAAAATGGTGCCTCACTTTATTACAACGCATCGGCTATTCGTCAGTAACAGGAATTACTGTCACTGTCAAATAATGACAGTTTTGACCTTGAAGTATTTTACAGTAAATTATGTAAACAAAACGGCATGGTTTTGACGTCTGTCAATTCAGTGGCTTTACGTAAGGAATTTTATGCAAAGATAAACAAAGCCATGCTGTTTTGACGTCTGTCAATATTGGCAGCAGTGTGACCAGATTTGGTAGTTTCCTACTTTTTTGGTAGTTTTTGAGGCATTTGCAAGAATGTTTAGTAGTATTTTGGCAGTTTTTGTATTTAGTCGGCAAATTATCGGGTACTTGGGAAAAGTACCCGATACTTACTGATCGAAAATAATTGTCGGTACAAATACGGGATACATTTTAGAAAAAGGTACTGCGAGAAAATATTGTTGAAGAAAACCGAGGAGTTTTTGAAATACTTCAAATTCCTATACCATTTTAAGAATTTAGTAGTTTTTGACTCCCCCATTTAGTAGTTTTTGAAAATAAAATCTGGTCACACTAATTGGCAGTCGTAATGTGCGGCCGGGCCGCACAACAATATACTCCAAATATGGAACATTTGATAACTTAACTTCACCTTAAAACTTCCACCCCCCCCCCTCGTCGTTAAATTTTCAAAATGGTTTAGGAATTTGAAATGTTTCAAAACTCCTCGGTTTTCTTTTAGAGTATTTTCTCAAAATACCTCTTTCAAAAAAGTGTCGGATACTTATACCGACTTTTATTTAAAAAAGTGTGTATTAGTTAACCATAAACATATTTTGCAATTTCTCTATGGAAAAGTTCACCATAGATAAATTTAATAATTTCTTTCTTTTTTCTATGTAATAGGGAACTTGCACTCGAGAGGAATATTTTGTGAAATGCATTAATTAGGTAGAAAAAAGGTTATGTATCGATTATATTTTGATTAAAACTCAAAAATAATTATTTTTCATTTATTATTTTAATAAATAAAATCACACTTTTTCGCCCGCTGTTTGAACGCCATATTGCTGGCTATTGCATTTGTGACGTCACATGTCCTGAGTGATGTTTTGTTGTTTATCGTAATGTATGGGATTAACAATCGCTTGGTATTTGAGTCCGGTTTTTAACATTTTCGAAGTAGGTAAATGTATCTTGGATTGATACAAAATGTTTCCAAAAAGATCATACAAATATTGCGTAGTCCAGGGTGTACAAATATAACTTATACGACACCGAATAAATTATTTCTACGCATGCCGATATTGTTAGCTGGATACTGTACTGTAAGTTCAGCGACTTCTTTGCAGCTTTCCATATCTATCGTCCAATGACAAAACAAACAAAATCATTCGCAGTATAAATATTGTTATTAGGTAATGAACACATCTATTAAGTAGTGGATGCTTATGGTGTCGACATTTGTTACGATATCCTTAAAATACTATCTGATTTACAATAAAAATCTTGGCAAAGGCTATTTGTCCGTAATTACATAGAAAAAAGAAAGAAATTATCAAATTTATCTATGGTGAACTTTTCCATAGAGAAATTATAAAATTTGTCTATGGTAAACTATTTCCATAGACAAATATTAAATTATTTTGTTTATGTAAAATGTAGTATAATAATATTATACTCTATGGCAAAAACTGTCACATAGAAACATCAGCAAACGGTTTGACTAGTGTGTTATTGCCTAACTTGGTTTTCACAATATGAAAATAAAATCGTGAATGTAGTAGCAATCCCCAAACATTGATTTAAGCGTAAGGAAGAACCTTACTAAAGCCTTTGTATGGAGCATTCTGCTTTATGGTTGCGAGACGTGGACCATCAGCAAGAGGGAAAGTGGACGGTTGGCGGCCTTTGAAATGTGGTGCTACAGACGCATGCTGAAGATCCATTGGTCGGAACACATCGAAAACGAAGAAGTATTAACCAGGGTAGGCGAAAAAAGACAACTTCTTAAGAGAATCAGCTAACAACGAGCTAACTGGATTGGCCACAACATCAGGCACCCAGGACTAATCATCGCCATTGCGGAGGGTTAGACCGAGGGGACAAATGGCAGAGGCCGACCAAGAGATTCGTATATGGACCAACTGAAGAGGGACATGAATTGTGGCTCATACGTAGAGCTGAAAAGACTGGCTGAGAATAGGGAGGAATGGAGAAGAAAGTCAAAACTCGTTGCAGACCAATCTAGTGGATTGTAACTCATTATATATAGTAGCAAGACGCAAGGGTACCACCCGTAAGTTTTGAATGTTTCGTAGCCATTATAATTTTTGCTCCGGGCTCCCCTTAACTCATTCTCAATGTATGTATCCAAAGCACTTTACTTGCATTCAGAATTTTTATCAATACTTTAATATTATACTATAATTTACGTCATTTTATCATTATTTTGATTGCCGAACAGTGTTTCAATAATAATATTAATTTCTTTGTGTATTATTTTAGGTTTTTATGCAAAAAGTAGTAGTTTTTTAGTGGCACGCAGTTGACTTGACATCGACATCCCTACATAGAAGATGGAGATATCAATTTTTGTTGGCCAGCAATTTTCGGATTGGAATTTGTTTGCAGCTACCTACGAGAGCTATCTGCGATCTACATACAGCCCACTTTTTGTAATCGTTGATTGCAGTACTGCACAGGCACGAAATAGAAAACTAGGTAAGAATACCATACCTCCCTGTGCTGAGTATTATTATGTAGAGTTTGGATGTATTCACAGGGGAAAGTTTCTCAGTACTTCTACAGGTGTGCGTCCCACACAGCATTCTTTAAAATTAGGGTGCCAGGCTAAGTTGCGTGTGACGTACAAGGTAAGTATTGGTCAATTTGTTATAACTAGTTTCCAAAGTACCCATTGTGATTCTTCTGGTAAAATTTTGCATAGAATTGATGAAGATACTTTTAAACTGTACAGTGCCAACAGGGGTATACGTAGCTTCGATCATTTAATTCCACGATTGGCTTTACAAAATTCGAGCACTGGTGAAGTTGCTCAAGTAACTAAAGATAAAGGTAGTGTTATTAAAGATAATTCACTTCTTTTAATGCAGTATGATGCTAGCTTACCTAGAATCAAGGATTTTTTATCAAATCATAATGCAAGTATTTCAAGTAAAAACATTAGGTACAAATATAAAGCGTCGTATAAAATCCACAGGTAATGTAGGTCTTAATGATAATTTTTTACTAGCATTACAAAAGGATCAAAACGAAGGTAATATAATTTTTGAGACAGTTAGTCTTAAAGATGAAGTGTGTTTACTCTTTTTTCAATTTTCTTGGATGAAGATATTTTTCCAAAATTATCCAGAGCATATCCTAGTAGATGCAACATATAGTTTGACGAATACACGTATGCCCTTGTACATTGTAATGATTGTCGATGGGATGGGTGAATCTATCCCAGTTGCATTTTGTTTAGTTTGTAACGAAACTGAGACATATATTGAGAAATTTGTAGAATTTTTTGTTACTCACAATCCATCTTTTGCTTTTGTCCAGTCAATAATTACTGATAAAGATTTAACAGAAATAAATGCCTTAAAGAAATATTTCCCAAATGCCAAACACGAACTTTGCCTGTTTCATGTTTTAAAAGCGTTCAAAATAATGATAAATAAATCAAACATTCCTAAACATCTTGTTGATACAGCTAAATCATATTTAGAGTCAATGGCTTACTCACATACAGAGCTTGATTTTCAAAACACTTACCAAAAATTTGTGTCAACTTTTATAAATTATTCAATTTTAAATGATTTTAACAAAAATTGGTATCCTGGAAAGAAGCATGGGTACACTGTTACCGTACCAATACATTTAATATAGGTGACACCACTGATAATAGACTGGAATGTTTTAACCAAAAGTTGAAACAAAATATACCAAAATATTCAACACTAAATGATTTTTATGCTAAATTAAAATCTCAGTTATCCAGCATGCTAGACAAATATCAAAATCTTGGCTTTAGTCATGAGTTTAAATTAATATCTATTGTGTCAGATTTATCCCCAGAAATTGTTCAAAGTATATTTAAATGTTGTACAAAATTTGCATCTTATAAAATTTTAGAACAAATTATTGACGCGTTAACCAATAAAAATAATATTAAAATTCTTCAAGAGTCTGCACTTAATGAAAATATTTTTGAAAACAATAAAAAATTTATAACTAGTTGTGATTATTGTTCATATAGTTTTTTTTCAATGTATAAATTACCCTGTCGTCATATATTCTTCCTTAGAATCCATTTACAAAATAATATATTTGACGAAACATTAATTATAAATAGATGGCGGTTGTCATTTTATATTAACACTTTGAATACTATAAAAACCTTCCAAACATATAAAAATTCATGTTCAAAACAGATAAAAAGTAAAGTGACCAAATGTTTTGTAAACAAAGAAACCGAAAAATACCATTTAGCAACTAAAGCTTGTAAACAGTTGACAGAGATTCTAAAAACTTCCGGGGAAAAATGTTTTGATAATCGTTTGTCCATCTTGAATAATTTAATCAATGAGTGGTCTGGGAATATGTCTGAGGGTGTCTACCCCGCTTATGGGAAATGGTGTGATGGTATGAATGAATTCTTTTTATATAATTTTTATTTTCTTTGTTGTCCTAGATCATTGACTTGGATTGCTGAGTTCACCTGAAGCAGAACAATTACTGTCTCAATTGTGAATCAACGATCTTCACAGCATTTGAAATGCCTGGGTAAAAATCACCTCCAAACTACACAGGAACTGCCAGAAATATTTTCCCATTACTTTGTGATATGAAATAACATGCATTATTATCATCTTTGTTATAAATGGGACAGACTAAGGAAAAAAGATAACATACAGAGCAACCTTTTATGTGTGTGATCATGGGGTATCGGCACTTCTAATAGATATAAGAATAATAAATGATATTAAATTGTATAATATATATATATATATATATTTAAAAGATATATCTGGGGTTTGTCACAAACCCAAACGCAACCTTCTACATCTTTCACAGTAAGCTAAAAGCTTGTGTAGTGAAAGGGGAGTTTACTGGCACCTGGTATATTGTACCGCTAAAAGATATATTAATTTAGCGTAGAAATCATAGAGTAAATCATTGGTAGTAGAAATTGTTTTCAATGTAATAGAGGTCATTTTATTGTATAGAATATAATTAGAGTATGAAAAATGAAGTATTATTGGAAAGTTATTTAATAATTATGTTTTATAGTAGAACCTGTTGAGAAGTCAACTTTTACGACTTAACAGGACCATGTGTATTGTCTGTTTATATTTGATTCAAATAAAATAAAAATAAAAAATTTATCATTTATTTACTGTAGACTTATGTACCCTAAGTTTAGTACTTTGTATTTAATTCCTTGTTTACACGATCTCATAGTGCACTTTCAAGATGTGAATAAATGTTCCCACTAGTTGGGTAATAAGTTCACATTTGATCTGAAGACATTCTAAAATACAATGTGGTCTCATATACATCGAAAATATCCTCCTGGATGTCAGAAAAAATGTTCAAGATAGATCCCACAAAAACTGAATTCTTATGTGTAGCCTCTAAAAGGAGACATCTTATAGGTTCATATCCCATCTATGTACAAAACATGAATATAATGTCAACGAAAAATTGTTAATGTTGGTGCTCATCTGGTTAGTGCTCTTTCAATGGAGAAACATACCGTCATTTGTTAGTCAATGTTTCTTTGCTCTAAGGAATGTGAGAAAATGCTTGTCAATAGAAGGGACCAAGAATAATAAATTAATTTGTTGCATTCTGATTAGATTACTGAAATGGTATCTTGGTAAATTTATCCAATTTGCAACTCCAAAGAATTCAGTCGGTTTTTAATGCTGCTACTCAGCTTATTTACAAAATGGATTTATTTTCACAAACATTATTGGGACTCCAGAATTTTTACTGGCTTAAGTGACCAGGGAGAATTGAATTCAAACTTTTTTTTACAGTATTCAAGGCATTAAATGGTATGGGTCCGGAATACATCTCGGAATTCTGTAATCTATAACCATTAAATCAGAGACAAAATTCCCTTGAGTCTCAATCTAAAAGATAAGTTCAGCGCTAGTGTACTTGGACTGTGCCTTATGTAACCACATTTAGCGGTTGATCATGACAGGCAAAATAGAGGGACGCCATCGTGCCTGCGCAATATACAAGATTGGACTGGAATGAAAGGCGTGGAGGAGTTATTCCAGACAGTGCAGGACAGAGAATCCTATGCCAGATTGATCGCCAACGTCGAGGGGACCTGACAGGGCACAGAAAAAGAAGTTAATACTATTTATAAGATCCTGAGGCGGAGCTGCCCACAAAATAATGTTTTTTTTAATTGGGGCTACTCTTTGTCTCGTTTGGATTTACTTTTTATGTCTCTCACATATTTTCAGCATGTAAAAGGCTCAAGCCGTATATTGTAATAAATAAATAAAATAAAATGGTGCTATAAAACTCACTTATTCATTCCGCACTATTTAATGGAGCATCCATCTCAAGGGCGCGGATATTATTACTAAGCTTAGCGGTTCACACAAACCAAGTGAACATTGAGAATACAAGTAGTGGTGGAGGACCTACTTGCTATTATTAAGTACCTACTAATTTCATTCATCCATACCATCATGACATTTCTCACAGTGGGGTGTCGGTGAACTGACTGCATGTAATGAAAACACAGTTTGTCATCTTCGTGCCATATAAAAATGAAACATTTAGGATGGGCAGAAAAACTCACCTTGTACTGAAGTCCACTCTATTATGAATATATTAGGACTTAAAATAAATTGAACCTATAAGAACCAAAATTAATTTATCAACATAACAGCTATTTGGGAAAGTACTATTTTTTTTAATTATGTAGATCTTTAGATTTAATGTCAAATGTTAATGTAAACAGCGCTTTTTATTAAAAAAAAAAACATCCTTGTAGTAGTACCCACAGATCTAAAGTTTGCAAACGGTGAGTTAATAAACCTTAAAAAGCTCTAACCGATTTATTACACTTTATCTGGTTATGGAAATAGCTTTGTTCTCAGACAAAATATACGAGCTTAATGCTCTTTACACGGGAACATACCTATAAAACATGAAATATACAAGATGACAAATGTTTAATGATATTACACTATTCAAGCATTGAAAGTTTGCTTTCTCATATAGTAAACTAACCGAAAACGAAATGTCATCGGACATTACAACCATATTACAACTGCCAATATTGACAGACGTCAAAACAGCATGGCTTTGTTTATGTTTACAAAAAATTCCTGACGAATAGCTATTTTATTGACAGACGTCAAAAACATGCCGTTTTGTTTACATAATTTACTGTTAAATACTTCAAGGTCAAAACTGTCATTTTTGACAGTGACAGTGACAGTAATTCCTGTTACTGACGAATAGCCGATGCGAAAAATCTTTTGGTTTTGATACAATGGCTGTCAGAAACTCACTCGGTGTGGATATATTTGTAGATGATCGATGACTCAATTCAGCACAAGTTATAAATTTAACTTCTGTGCTAACTTCAGCCAACTTTGATTTTTTCCAATAACATTGGACAGATTTTTTAGCAGGATCTTCACTCCGACCATGCACCCAGTACAGAAAAGTAATGGCGTATTTTGAACCTGTAATCACTAATCAGACCTAAGAATGATGGAAAATTGATAATAGGTAATTGCCATTGAATATAATTATGTAATTATTACACAATGTTGTATTGCATTTACAAATTAGTAATACAGTAACATTATAAGACAAAGCTATAGCGCCTACCGGCGGGCTTATTATTATATGCATGATAAATATCCGATCGCCCCTTGAGAAAATCGTTTTCCGTCATTATAACTAAATAGAAAAATAGGAACTGATGTATGTTTATACGTAAAAATTTAATCATCTTGAAGTTTTTGGCAAAAAAAGCGTTCAAACCCAAACCACAACAGTAAATAACCTCGTCAAACTAATAGATATATACTACGAAATGTACTAAGCATTTGTAGACAGAGAGATCGAAGGGACGTATGACGTCATCAAAATGGCGCTTTCGGATGTGGTGTTTTCGCGGAAATTCAAAAATCGAAATTTCAAAATGCTATAAAACAGAAATTAAGCAACGTATCGAAAAAAAAATTACTGATATGTGTTACTGATTACTTTATTTATGATTCTAAAGAATAAAAAAAATATGTGCAAGTTCCCTATTACGGACAAATTAATAGCCTTTGCCTTATTACAATGAAAATACATACGAGTACTCCATCTAGGTATTATCATAGACTTTAATAGTATTACCATGGATGTATGTAGGTAGGGGATGGAACGTTTATAGTAATTTGTATGAATGACAGCGAAGCCAAAAAGTGAGGAAGGGAAATCGACGGTGGCCATTTTGTAGGAAATACTTTATTTAACATTTGTATGGGCAATGTATGGAAATTATTCACAGTATCAGAAAACATTATATTTACTTCTTAAAATAATTACAATGCCACATAACTTAATGTTTTCATATACTTGATGAAATAGGGAATAGGATGAGTAAATAAAATTGAGTATTTCATTTCAAAATCATTATTTATTTTTAAACTTTGTTTTCATATACACACAATATGGAGAGAATGAATGACAATTGAAGGATATATCTAAATGAATAATATAAAACACACGAACTTGCAAATGAGCGGGAAACTCAGGATATTTCGTAAGAATGACGTTTTTCTCCAACCTCGCAGAAAAACGAGATGTTTTTGAACACAAAACACTACGTTTACTTGGTGTCAAATATTGGATAATGTCCAGTTTCTCCTTTCTGGATCCTTTGGAAAACTACAAAAAATGATTTTGTTTATAAACATGCGATAATATCATTAACCTGATCAGATTTGTATGCATGAAACATTTCATTCTAACGGGTAAACAAACCAAACATCAGATTGTAGGTTCTTTGTATTGTCAGATGACAGAATGGAAAACAAGTTACATGTGTAGATATAGGAGAATAAGGACAGATAATTATATAGAACGTTTATAACATTATTATGATCATTTATAAGTATACGAATTATAATATAAACGACTTTAAAATCGCAATATATTAAGATAAAAACTACAATACAAAACAACTTACCGAAAATATGACAATCCTGTTTCCTGCGAAAGTTGGATTGGATTTATAACCACAACCATTTATAGCGCACATCACCATGTTAAATTGTTAATCATAAGATGATTCCTATTCTTCTAGATATAAAAACAAAAACCGATATGAAAAATTCAACTGATGTGCAAAAACTTGAAACATTTTTAAAACAACTAAACATACAAATACAAGGGTTGGTTCATGGGAGCATAAATGTCACTCGGCGTCGTTAGACCTGAACGACCATGAAGTTGCAGTGAGTGGTGAATGTAATCCGGATAATCGTGAATAACTTAGAGCGTTTTATGACCCAATGTTATCGTAATGGCGCCATTATTTTTTACGTCTTTTTATTATTTTTTTTATTGCTTTTATAACTTTTAAAATTATTTTTTTTTGGATTTACTTTTTGTTATAATTTCTTAAATTCGCCGACGTGTAAAAGACGTAAATTATGAATATATTTAAATAATTAATATTTTTATTATTATTTGACTGGCGCCTTTTTATAGTAGCATTCAAGTACTTTTGTGTTTCTTTTAAATGATAAAAATATTTTTGTCTCTAACGAAGGAATAAATTATTTTAATAGGTATCTTTAAAATTAACAGTTAAAGTAATAACTACTTGATTAGTTTATAACTAATTGCTTTATACTTTTTTTTAAAATTATTCCATTAAAGGGTCGTTCACATACGTTCACTTTCAGTGATCACTCCGGATGATCCTCCAAGATGAACAAGTGTGAACAGGCGTTTCATCGCTAGTGATCACTAGCGATGACGGAGGAAAGAGATTACGACTCGTCATAATTTTGATGAAAGGTCCTTTCACTGAAACGACCATAAACAAGTTTTATCTTATTATTTGTTTAATTCTCTATGAATTTGTATAGAATGTCAGAATCATTAACAAAATTATTTTGCAGTCGAGAGCTATATTAATTTATTTTAAGTGTTATTTTTCATTTTTGAATTTATTTAATTATTTTTATGCTAAAATACGTCAAACTACATAAAACATGAGTGAGAAAGTAGACATGGCAGTGAAAGCATAGGATGAACAAATGTGAACAGACGTGTTCACTTTCGATGAACAGGTTTGACCCTGACACTCTGGATGATCATCCAAAGTGAAGTAATGTGAATGCTACTTTATCTAACTTTCTGAGCTTGTATACTTCCCAAATACTTGTTACAAGTTTATATCCTAAATTTATCCAAACGAATTCACTGAATCAGCGTCAGAAATTATAAATGACAATTACGCAGAAATCGAGTATATTTTCTGAGACTATAATAGGGAACTTGCACATATTTTTTTTATTCTTTAGAATCATAAATAAAGTAATCAGTAACACATATCAGTAAAATTTTTTTCGATACGTTGCTTATTTTCTGTTTTATAGCATTTTGAAATTTCGATTTTTGAAATTCCGCGAAAACGCCACATCCGAAAGCGCCATTTTGATGACGTCATACGTCCCTTCGATCTCTCTGTCTACAAATGCTTAGTACATTTCGTAGTATATATCTATTAGTTTGACGAGGTTATTTACTGTTGTGGTTTGGGTTTGAACGCTTTTTTTGCCAAAAACTTCAAGATGATTAAATTTTAAGTATAAACATACATCAGTTCCTATTTTTTAATTTAGTTATAATGACGGAAAACGATTTTCTCAAGGGGCGATCGGATATTTATCATGCATATAATAATAAGCCCGCCAGTAGGCGTTATAGCTTTGTCTTATAAAGTTATTACTATTTGTAAATGCAATATAACGTTGTGTAATAATTACATATATTCAATGGCAATTATTATCAATTTTCTATCATTCTTAGGTCTGATTGGTGATTACAGTTTCTAAATACGCCATTACTTTTCTGTACCTACTGGGTGCACGGTCGGAGTGACGTTCCTGCTAAAAAATCTGTCCAATGTTATTGGAAAAAATCAAAGTTGGCTGAAGTTAGCACAGAAGTTAAATTTATAACTTGTGCTGAATTGAGTCATCGATCATCTACAAATATATCCACACCGAGTGAGTTTCTGCGACAGCCATTGTGTCAAAGCCAAAAGATTTTTATTGTAAATCAGATAGTATTTTAAGGATATAGTAACAAATGTCGACACCATTAGCAGCCACTACTTAATAGATGTGTTCATTACCTAATAACAATATTTATATACTGCGAATGATTTTGTTTGTTTTGTCATTGAACGATAGATATGGAAAGCTGCAAAGAAGTCGCTGAACTTACAGTACAGTAAGCAGCTAACAATATCGGCATGCGTAGAAATAATTTATTCGGTGCCGTATAAGTTATATTTGTACATCTTGGACTACACAATATTTGTATGATCTTTTTGGAAACATTTTGTATCAATCCAAGATATATTTACCTACTTCGAATTTGTTAAAAACCGGACTCAAATACCAAGCGATTGTTAATCCCATACATTACGATAAACAACAAAACATCGCTCAGGACATGTGACGTCATAAATGATATAGCCAGCAATATGGCGTTCAAACAGCGGGCGAAAAAGCGTGATTTTATTTATTAAAATAATAAATGAAAAAAAAATATTTTTGAGTTTTAATCAAAATATAATCGATATATAACCTTTTTTCTACCTAATTAATGCATTTCACAAAATATTCCTCTCGAGTGCAAGTTCCCTATTCTTATTTTGTTACACATTTTGAAAACATAGTAACATACAGTACATGAACACTATGAATGCGTACTGGCATTGTATAGGTACTTTCAAAATATGCGTCGTCGACTGATCACTCGGTGACTGTCTGAACGCAGCCCAAATGCGACGCACCGAACAAAATTTATTTCTTACAAAATGGTCGTCATTCCCCTCCCCGCGCAGCTACAAAATGTTTACCAAAGTGTCTGTCCATTACTCTATTTAGGTCCATGAGTATTAGGGTGGAACGAATTTTTTTTTTCTCGAATTTTGATTTGGAATAGTTGTATTTAGTTGCCTTTTGCCATCAATAGCCTGCATTAAAAATATAAATATTATCAGACAACGGTAAGAGCCCCCGACAAGACATCGAATATTTTCAAAAAGGACAATTTAGGGGCTATTTGCGCGGCCTACAAAACAATACAGAACTTATTTAAATAGGTTTGTTTTATTCAAAAACATATTCAAATATAGTTAACTAGCAGTTGCAATCAAATATTTCATCATTTTAATATACTTTGGTACTGGGACAGTTGAGCAAAGTGCGGGACAAAGCGGGGGCAGCACGCATCGATCAACGAATTTGCAGTGTTTCGTTTCAACTAGTGTCGATAATATTGTCTCAAGGTGGAAGGTAGCCCGTCAATTATTTTCACCAGTAGGTACTAGTTGATGTACCTACGTTTTTTAAGTGTATAAATATGACTTCTACAAGACAAAAGTTAAAATGTCCGATATTTGGTGAAAGTGCAGAATTCAAGGAGAATATCCTACTTACGTATGAGAATTTGATGAAATTCTTTGAATGGGTTCGACAAGACTTAAAAATAAAGGACAACACAACAAAAGAACCTACATTTTTGGAAAAGTGCCGAAACAGTTGAAACAAAAATTGAAGAATTAGGTATGAATAAAATCTTCTGTTTCAATTGTTACACACAAACGAGTTTTACAGTTACTTAAAAAATATCACTCAAAATGTTTTGATTTGATTTGTTTGATTTTGTTTGAAATTTGAAAAAGTCTTTGAAGAAACTAAAGGAAAGAAAAGTAAAAGAATTCAGAGTACAAAGTGGAAAACTTTTTGACATAGCTGCATGTAAATGTAAAGAATTTGCAAACTGTACTTGTTTGAGAGAAAATAAAGTGCCAAAAGAGGAACAAAATATTTTTAGAAGACCAACGCACTAACAGACTAATGGTTTTAGGAAGAACGGATCTTACCTAGAGTAAAAAAATTGCAGAAAAGATGATTACGTGCTCCTAAACAAGAAATCAGGCATAATTCAAATACAAGAATTAAAAAAAAATCCTTAACTTTATATAGGCTAAATAGGTCTGAAGTTAGTTCTAATGTTGACCTTCCTTCTTGTTCGTCGGCCGCAGATGGTCTTGATACCGCGAACAAAGTGGATCAAAAGCCTACATAGCTCACGGATGCCAGTCTTCATAGTTTGACGATTGTATGCGATAGATACGGAGTATCAGACCGAGCTGCGGCGGTTATCGTATCATAAATGTTCTATATTCTGCTTCTGATGCCGACTCTGAGGCGCACTCAACTAACGTCGTGGGCAAGATGAAACTCAGAAGAATAAGACAGAAAGTTTGCGAGCAAATTTTAACAGAAGAAAGAGTAACAGAAATTCCTGCCTTATATTTTGATGGAAGGAAAAACCAGACAGCTAAAACTGTTTTAAAAAGATCGAAGAGATTTAAAGTGATTGTACAAGAGGAACATGTTTCGATTATTAAAGAACCAGGTTCTGTTTATGTTGAGTATGTGTTTCCAACGTCGGGCAGTGCGAGAAATATTGAAAGAGCTATCCACGGCTTTTTGACGACTGAAAATATATCACCAGAGAGTATAATTACTGTTGGATGTGATGGAACAACCACAAATACAGGGAATGTGGGAGGCGTAATTGGTTTTTTGGAAAAAAGACCATCTCAACCATTGCAATGGATAATTTGTCTCTTATACGCCAATGAGTTGCTATTGACGCTTTGGTTTCCTATTTGGATAGCCCTACAGCAGGATCTAAATCATTTGCAGGCCAAATTGGTATAGCATTAAAGATGGTTCAAAACATTTATGGAAGCTCATTAACAGCACTAGTTATTTGTCGAACGAATTGTTAGCGATTGTGGACCCTGTTTTATTTCGGAGCAGTTACTTTGCTCATCCAGAAAACTTGTTGTTGAGTACGATAACAGATACGCGTAAGCACATTAGAGAACTAGCTGCCAGATGCATTTTAAAAGCTCGTCAAGTGAATAAAAATTCTGTTTCGCGCATGTTTGAGGTGCCAAAAGTGGACTTAAATGCAAGTTCTTACATAGACTTGATAAACAGGCAACAAAATAAATACAAAACCTCAATACTGATGAATATTTCCGATAAGCAGTTACAACATCTTATTGAAAATGGAGGAGATTCGGTTTTGGAGTTAATGAGACTGCCTTACCACACCCAGGCTGTGGAATGATCAGTAAAAGATGTGATAGAAGCAGCTCTACGTGTATGCGATAAGACAAGAAGATAGGGTTTTGTAAAATCTAAATTAGCGTCTCGAAAGCTCATGCCAAATTTTGAGACGAAAAAGGATTTTTTTTATGAAAAATGGCGTTATTTATACCGACACAACTTTCTGAAACTGTGTATATTTTTAAAATAAATGATTCTATTAACTAAAATATACTTTTATCTTATCATATAAATGCATAACATATTATATTAAGTTAATATTTTGTTAATAGGGTGTACTTAACAAAGCGTCTGTAAAACTTAAAAATTGAAATTTCAAGTCTATGGCGGGACCTCTTACTGTTGAGCTAGAAATTCCAAATTAATGGGTGTTATTTACAATTATATAAGGCAACTTTTGCCTGGTATTCCAATTCGATATTCTAAAAAAAAAAATTTTCATACAAAAGTGTTCCACCCTAATGAGTATTACTATTAAAGTCTATGGGTATTATATATGAAAATCTATGGTGTTGATAGCTTATTGTCTATGATCCACTATGTCTTTCATACGGTATGGAGATTTTTACACTTAATATCTGGACGGAGTACTCAATAAATATAAGAATAATAATAATGACATTTATTGGTCATAAAATATTTATTTATTTACATAACAAACAGCTGAATCAGCTTTTACAAATAATAAAAATAAAAAAAACAGTCAAGAGAAATAATGCATAAATAAAGAAAAACAAATAAAGGAAAAAAAAACAACATACCTACTACCAATAAATTAATTTCAAATAGGAAAATACTTTTTATTGTGAACTGAACAAAGGTTTAGTTGAAATAAATAGTGGATAAGCTATTGATCAAAGGTTAACATTTTATATGAAATAGTATAGACCATTAAAGGTCACGTGGTCTTGTCTATGGATTTGCTTTTGCTTGGGGGGCAAGCAATCAGATTGCGCAAATCATCCTTGTAGGATGTTATGCCATAAGAGAAAAAAAAGAAAGTCAGACAATAAAATAATAACAAAATCGACACTGACAGTTTATTTGATTATTAGGTATCTATTCTTTAGGCGTCCCACCTAATATTACACCGTAAACATGGTGAATGTGTTGTGTTGGGATGCCTGATGCCCCTCAATGATTTTTCTGTGACGTCATCCTTTAATGGTCTATTGGTTTCATAAATCGTTACACCATGATATTTTTTTTTGTGAAATATTTTGTGTTTGTGTATTGTAGTATTATTTTGTGAAAAACGTTTTTAGAGACTAGCAAAACTTTGCGATACTTTCCAGCAATAAAACACAATATATATTATTAGAATACGGATTTGTATGTATGGGAAGCAGCGTGGCGTGACGGTATGTATGTATGTATGGGTAAGTACAAACGGTCATTCTATTCAATTTGTGAACAAAACATACAGAACTTACGTGTCATCCGCTTAAACGGATCCTACATGTCATCGTCTCAAACAGATCTTTCGGGTCATCGGGTCCTCACAGATCCAACGGGTCTCCGCTCAAACAGATCATTAGGACCCGTTGACCCGTAAGATTCGTAGGTGATCTGTAGACCCGCGGGTCAATTTGGAAGGACCCGAACATTTGACTCGGGTCGGATCTGTGTTATACATGACTACTACTGTCATTTGTCATCACTTGTTTAGGTGGCTTTGGGGGGGTTATGTTGTTTGTGTTATTTATTTTACCCATTTAATAGAATTGTGTTTACATTACATTTCTTTTGATCGCAGGTTTTTGTACTTTTAAGAAGTGTATAATTTTGTGAAAATCAAAATTTCGTGGATGCAACAATATGTCTTCTGGAAAAATAGATTTTGATGATTTTGGTAATCGACAAATAATGAAGGAGTTTTTTGAATTATATCGTGTATTACCATCTCTTTGGAAAATTAAGAGTGAAATTTATAGAAATAAACATTTGAAACTTGAAGCATATAACAAATTAGTCAATAAACTAAGAGAAATAGATCCAGAAGCCACAAGAGAATGTGTTAAAAAACTAATCAACAATGTAAGAACCAGATTCAGACAGGAGTTAAAAAGAATTGAATCTGAAAATAAATTGGGAAACAAAGAAAAATCTAGGCTGTGGTATTTTAATCTTCTTAATTTTTTAAGAGAAGATCAAGAACCATCCTCATCAGATTATAATCAAGTATTTAGTGTGGATAGTCTGGTATTTAAGTTAACTTATTTTTTTATATTAAAGTTTTTTTTTCTTTTATAAATATATATATATATATATATATATATATATATATATATATATATATATATATGTTTTGAAATAGATTTTCGCGACGAGGAATATGTGATTGTATATTCTTTACGGATACGTCGCGTCGAAGTTTTTGTTCGCGAGCTTTCGGAATCATTGGAGATTCCATCATCAGGCAATGAGTGTACGTCTTCACCCATCGAGGAGTAAGCGCCAACTCCTCGACGGGTGAAGACGTACACTCATTGCCTGATGATGGAATCTCCAATGATTCCGAAAGCTCGCGAACAAAAACTTCGACGCGACGTATCCGTAAAGAATATACAATCATATATATATATATATATATATTTATATGGGTTTTGTTATAAACCCACATACAACCTTCTTTCACAGTAAGCTACTAAAAGCTTGTGTCGTGAAAGGGGAGTTTGCTAGCACCTGGTTTGTGGTTTACAAACTAAAAATGTTTTTATTATTCTAAACGATCTTTGTCACAACAATTACTTATAATTTGTGTTTTTTCAGCACATTAATGAATTGTTTTCCATTCCTGAAAAAAAAACTAATTCTAAAAAAGTGACATTTGTAGAACATAAAGTGTTTGATGAAGCAGTTTATTTAGGTGTCTGTTGGGTTCTGGAGTGCAGCAAATTAAGCAGTGAACAGTTAATATTCACTAAAAAGGCAATCAATGACTTATTGTTTGAAGGAAAATTAAAAGCATTACAATCAAATTCAATTAAAATAAATGGTTTCAATCCATCATCATTTTACAATGTTTATAATGGTCGTGAAAGGTTTGTTAATTTTATCTTATAATTTGGCATTTATTTTTATATAATACTTAACCCATTTAGACCGAAGGTTTTTTTCTGCGATTTTTTTCCTGAAATTCATATTTGTCACTTAAAATGGTGTAAAAAGAAGATTTTTGTAGTAACATTTTTTTTTTATTATTTCTAGTTTTTGAGATATAAGGTGTTCCGAAATCGGATCACTAGGCTCTTGGACTACCTTTTATGACATTATTTTTTTTTTTAATTTATTTATTCATTCACCAATGACACACTTCAGATAATACATGTAAGTTGAAACAATATACAAGAGACAAAATAATATAAACAATGTATTACCCTATTTAAAAGTGCGTACAATTTTCACTAATCACAATATTTTAAGCCCATAAGGTTGTCATCAATAATAAAATTTAATTTTATTTATAAAATAAGAATAAAACAGTAGTAATACAATAAACAACACTAAAAAATTAATAGTCATTACAAATCCACAATTAAAATTGAACAATTAAAAAAAAAAAAACTGAAAAACTATTCAATTAAAGAACAAATCAATAAAAACCATTAAAAATTTTAAAAAAAGTAAAAAGATAACAAGTAAAGAAATTCAAAAGTAAAAAAACTAAAAAAATCCTTACACTAACAACCCTGACAAACAGCAAGAGAATGGAAAGGGGAAAATCATTGGGATAAGTGGAACACCATCAAATAAGTAGGCAGTCAATTATATACTGTTCAAAATCTGCAAGACAGATATTTTAAAGCCACGAGGATTGCTCGCAAACATGTCGACGTCACAAAATCTATCGTTGTAGTTGCTTAATATACGGTAGAGGGGGTTACGCAAACCAGCATTAGTATGAGCTATACTTACGTTTAGAGGCCGGTTAGTTCTTCTTACTGAAGGTATGCGAAAACCGATTTTGGTCAATATTTGAGGGACATCAACCTCTGATGTACATACCTTCCTCAAAATGCACGCATCCATCAATTCACGGCGCTTTGAGAGCTCCAATAGGTTCCCACAGAATGCATCACCGTACCTTCGTCCACACATTCGTAGAAATTTACGCTGTACACGTTCAATTGCTAAGATATATTTATCATATAACGGGTTCCAAATTGTAGAACAATATTCAAGCCGTGTTCTGACGAGTGCGACATATAGTACTGTCATAGTCTTAGGATCTTTGAACTCTTTAGTTGTTCTTAAAATGAAGCCCAATGTTCTGTTACATTGTTCCGTGATATCCTCAACATGCGCCTCAAAATGAAGCCTGCTATCAAACGTAATGCCTAAGTCTCGTATTTTCTCTAGTTGGATCAAAATTTGACCGTTAATAGTATATTTATGATTAATAATTTTTGTATTTTTCGTAAAAGAAATCGAATTACACTTTTTTAAATTTAACTCTAGCTTATTAACGACACAGTAATCATAGATCCTACCAAGATCCTCCTCCAGTTTCTCAGCATCCTCAATACAACGTATTTGCCGATATATCTTGAGGTCATCGGCAAAAAGCAGAAACTGGGAATGACGTAGGCAGTCACCTATGTCATTAATAAATGTCGAAAACAGCAATGGCCCCAACACTGAACCCTGAGGCACTCCGGACGTCACTGGAACATTATCAGAATTAAATCCGTTCATCGTCACGGACAGCAATCTGTCGGTCAAATACGATTTCAACCATCTCAAAAGATCGCCGTGAATACCATATTTGGAGAGCTTATTGAGTAGAATGGAATGGTCCACCTTATCAAAGGCTTTCTTAAAATCAGTATAGACAGAATCAACTTGTATTCGCTCATCCATGGAAGAAAACAAATACTCCAAAAGAGTACACCAAAAGATTAGTGACCGTAGACGTAGTATTAGAAGAATATACTGTTTTTTTATAATTATTTGGTGACTACTACTAGATACAAATAATTAAATTATTATTATTAGCAATATTAGTGCATATGTGATTGCACATTTGACATGCAAGGCAAAATAACATTTTTCACATTTAAATGTAGTATTTTTATGGCATTGAAGGCAACGTGTTTGCTTACTTTGGTTGACTATATTATGATTCAGACCATCATATCTTGAATCGATGTTGCATTTCTGAGATGGTCTTCCCCTTCTTCCAGTTTCTGCAGGATGACCGTAGGTCTCCAAATAATTAGACCCTTTACGGCAGCGATGCACAAACCGCGGCCCTCGGTCTATATATCTGCGGCCCGCCAGCGAATTGTATAATATAAAAAAAATTGAACATACCAGTGATAATCGGATATTCGGTAAAATTATCGGATATTTAATAATTCGAGTAAATATTCTTTAAGAAAACTGAAGAGTTATTGAAATATTTCAAATTCCTATACCTTTTTGAAAATTCGGTGACGGGGGTGGAGAAATTTTAATGTGTATTTGTTAATTTTCTTATAGAGCGGCCCATCCTTGGCTCATAATTTCCGGAGTGGCCCCTGCTCCCTATAAGTCTGTGCATCCCTGCTTTACGGCAACGAAATTCCAGAAGATCTAATGGTTTTCCTTCTAGTGTTTTGTGTAATTGCAGAGCATTTTGTAAAATTAATTCGAAACAGAAGAACAAAGGGCTCGAATAGCATTTCTTTCCCCGTATTGAAGCACGATACTTAGCAATATTTACATCAGCTCTGTCGACACCTCCCACATCTTGGTTAAATAATTTTATCATATATGGCTGTTGAACCTATATTACCTTTTTTCTATTTGAGAACAACGATTTACTAGAACAACTGGATTAACTCCAGCTCCTGAAGAGGCAACAGTGACAATACTATTGGCATGCTAATTACAGACAATATTTCCCTAATTATCGCTTTTGAAGTCAAATGCTCCTCTTTCTTTTTTCTTCATAATTTTGTCTGAGTAAATCGGAGGCCTGTCAATTCGATATTTTCTCACGGTTCCTGTCGCCTGATGGCCTCACGGTCACTGTTGCGAGTAAAGAAATACTTGTAAAAAAATTATCGAATATGAAATAATATTCTCCAGAATGCTCTTTTGTGAGTCTCTCTACAAATTGAAGCACTGCCGATGCACGGACGTCATATTCTTCATATTTGGTATTTGGATTTTTACCCTGATATGGCTCGAACCAACAGATGTACCCTAATCTTGTTGCTCTTCACCAAAACTTGAAACCAAATCATCTATTATACTAGGTTTGCCTCTAATAAATTGCTTACACCCATGACAACCATAGTAGGGTACCAGAAAAAAGCCCTTCGACATCTTGGGTAAAGCCTGTTTTAACTAGAAAGAAATAAAAAAAAAACAGTGTTCTTTGACGTATGAATGTTTTAAATTTAATAGTTAAATTTATTTATTATTTTATTTGATATTATATTAAGTTATGTTTTGTTAAAAAAAATAAACTTGTAACTAAAATAAATAAAAAAATAAACATCAATCCTAACTTCATTCACTACCGTGCTGCATTGAATTTGTTACGTATGTGCCTAGTGTTTGAAAATCGGAACACTCGACTTTACAAACCCATAATAACGACACTATCAATAATTTCTGTATATTGTGACTAAAACACGGTAACGTATATAAAGTAGATTAGTAATAGCAAAAATTGTATTCATAGGACCGAAAACGTCAAAGCAATACTAACCTAAGTTGAAAAAAGCGTTGCTGAAGTCGTCCAATATTACACGTCAATGTTTATAAATATATCATGACGTCGTTACAGGTCTATGCACGTCCAAATACTGACCACAAGCAAGCTTCACAAACACTATCACCCACTTGATGCCATCTTTTTTTGATATTAAGAAGTAAAAAAACAAAAAACCGCAACGAGTCAAGTGTTCCGAAATCGGATCACCAGATTTAAATGGGTTAATAAAACACAATTTGCAAAAGCAAATATGTTAAAATACCTTTAAATAAATCTTTATACTCATTGTCTCCTACATGAAAAAAAAAAATTAGGATGTGTGATATATTCCATCGCTGTATTGAAAATGTTGAAACATGGTATAAATCTATTATTCTACTCCATTATATCTCTCTAAATCTAAATATTGTACTCCGTACCAGATGTAGTAAAACATTACATTATATTATGAGTGGACATATTGTACCCCAAATCCTTTTGTTTTCAAGAAATTCTCCTGTGTTTTTTAGGGTAGTAATTTTGAATTCGGAAATAATCATGAACATACTTATTGTATTGTAGTACAGTCATATAATACCTATTATTTTCTGTGTAGTACGCTACCGGCATTATCACGTTTTGCTCGGGAGTATCTGACAAAAGACTAAGTTTTTACATGTCCTGTAAAAGGCAAGTATTCGTAAAACATCCCATTAGATGATCCCAACCCATCTAATAAGATCCTAATAATAATAATTTTTTTCATATTTTACCAGATCATTGTTCGATATATGGTGACTTTCAAACAGTGGTGGGACTAGGCTTTTCACATCGGGCATGCTTTGTATAAATATACTATGTCCTTGAGAATAATATAATATATAAATCGGAAACGGGACTAGGCTTTCTATGTTAGTCTTGCATTCGTTATAATAAATAAATGAAATGTAAGATATTCAGAATGGTTGACATACCCCTTTGCTGAATTTATGATATTAAATGGTGTAGGTATATGCAATGACTCTTAAAGAACTTTTGAAAACTTAAGTGGGAGATCTATTGTTTGCCAAAGACTTCATGGAGGAGTCCTTAATATAAATAAATAAAATACAAGAAGTCTCTCATACAAATAAATACAATTTTTAAGTACGTAACTTTAAAGTTAAATGTCGTAATTATTAGACAATTTATTTTATCTCGCGCATCCATCATAATATTAATTAATCCTTTATGAAGAACGTTTCGAGTCTAAAAACTACATATACCATCGGTTGCACGTAGTACCTACCTTCAAATTATTTTTATGTGCCTAATACCAGTAGGATACAGTATGTTGCAATACGACTCACACAATACAAATAAAAACATACTCATAATAGGCAGGTACACTATGCAGTATGCATCCAACCATTCTTCTTGCATGCTTGCTTTCTTGGCCCTTAAAATCGCACACATACAACCAAACATACACTTGTATAGCGCATTATTGCCTACTACGTATTCACACTAAAATTTAAGTGTGTGTTAGTGAGAATGAAGCTGTGTATAAAGCAAACATTCACTATTACATTAATTTAGCTATTACAGTAAACTATTGGATTTTATTAAAAAAAGTCAAAATGACGTATCAATTGTATGCGTATTTTCATACATTTAGTACCTACGCGCTTTTGATAAAAACTCTAAAACTTACAAAAATTGTATACAGTGGAACCTCTCATAACGAGCACCTCTCATAACGAGTAATTCGCATAACGAGCAAAAAAAAATGTAAAAAAGTTGCTCCCATAGCGAGCGATGTTTCGCATAACGAGTTCCAGAGAAAGGGTAAGTCCCTTTTTCACGACATTCACCTGTGACCTTGTGAGCCGGGACTTCCGCGCCAGTACATCAGTCTGTGTTTAGCACTCGCTCCGTTAGCGCCTTGGTTTCGCATGTGATCACCCATTCTTTCAAAATTTGTATTGATTAATTATTAGTCAATTTTTTTTTATTTATATTATTACACTAATAAATTACAAATCTTATACATATTTTCATTGATGCTGCCCAACTAGGTATAACCTGTTCTAGGGCAAACATCTCACAAACATATCAATCATATTGAAACATATACAAAATCACAATCACATTCATAACAAGAAAAACACTGCTGTATGCTGTGCTGTATTTTATGTGCAAAATATTATAATCCGTTCAAAATTGTCCCCGAAGAAAAAAACACAAGAAGACAGCCAGAAGAGAATGAAAATAACTGTTGAAATGAAACATAAAAACATTGAAAAGCGAGAACAAGGTGTGAGCATGGCATATCTAGCGCGCACATACTATCGGTCAACATCAACGATCTGCACTATTCTCAAGAACAAAGATAAAATTAAGAAGATGGATGCTTCAAAGGGAGTGTCAACAATGTCTACGAAACGGTAACGTTTACGGCTAGTTTTTAGTTAAAACTGGTTAATTATTTGTCATAAATTCATAATTTTATTAAGGTACGTTTTTTCCTAATCTAAATTGTATTACAAGTTGTTACACTCTTTTATAAGTAATTTTAATTGAATAAACGTTACTAAAAAAAAATCGCAGCATTCAGCATAGAACGCATTATTGTATTTTACATTGATTTCTATAGAAAAAAATGTTTCGCATAACGAGTAAGAGTCTGGAACGAATTAAACTCATTATGAGAGGTTCCACTGTATTTGCTGCGTATACTTCAGTGCAATGATAACGGACGAGTCGTTTTCTTTCCGACGAAATATTTGGCGGCAAATTCGAATTAGATTTTGATGATTTCAATATTTTCTTCATAGATTCTGTGGGCATGCTGTGCTTTTTTGCATGTATGGCAGGCACGCAACTGCTTTCAAATAAGTGTTATTTTTTCGGCGGTCATTTTTTATTGCGCTACAGTTTATCATGAAAATAAATCCTTACAAAAATTATTGTAACTTTTGGAATAGTAAAAGTAAGTAAACATATCATAATAATTGGTTGTATTTGGGTTTATAAAAAAACACATATATATCTATCTTTTTAGAAATAATAATTTAAAAATGTTGCATGGAGTATTATTATTATATTATGGGGTATGGTATGCACCGCGACCTATAAGATCTATTGTACTCCCCCTACTTAGCTTTCCCGGTGTTACCAGTCAAAGCGAACCCTCAAGTCCTAGACATTTTATGAAGTCCAGGATCTTGAGGGGGTCCAAGGTGTGGAGAGACTCCACTTCTACCCAGTGCCTGCCTAGGGTTTTGTTTCTTGCGAATCCCACAGCATTGCAGTCCGCCAAGAGATTTATTTACAATAATAAATAAATAGATGTCGAGGAGTCTCGGCCTCTTCTTCGCAAAATCTACAGGTGCCATCTTCTTCAAGTCCCAGTTTGCGTAGGTGTTCCCTGAGTCTGCAGTGACCCGTTAGGAAGCCTGTTATTGCCTTGAGACTTGTTTTACTTAGGTTAGTGCAAGTCTTGGCCCTTTTGGAGTTATATCCTCCGAGCAGTTCCTTGGCTTGCCTAAGCCTAGGGAGATTCTTTTTGATTTCCTCTTGGAAAAACGTATGTCCCAAACCACAGAATGGTTCTGGTCCATAGAGTTGCGTTGCCGCACCCTTTCTTGCCAGCTTATCAGCTCGTTCATTTCCCTCAACCCCGATGTGTCCGGGTACCCAGAGGAGGGTGACTTTATTCTTCTTGCCTAACTCGTTAAGTTTGAGGAGGCATGTCCAAACCATCTTGGAGTTGATGATGTTTGAACCCAATGCTTTAATAGCTGCTTGACTGTCAGATAGTATAGCTATATGTTGCTTACTGTATCCTCTGTCGAGATTGAACTGGATACATCTTTCCAGAGCATATATTTCTGCTTGGAAGACACTTGCGAATTTTCCCATTGCTTCAGAGTATTCGGTGCGCGGCCCGTAGACTCCTGCTCCAGTTCCCTCTTCTGTTTTGGGTCCATCCGTATACCATACGATGGTTCCATTCTTGAGAGTGTATAATATCCTCGTCCCATTCTTTCTTTGTGCTCAGTTTGATGGCAAAATTCTTCTCGAAACTGAACTTCTTGATCATTAGATCGGCTGGCAGATCAATGAGGTATGCGCAGTCATTTAGAATTTCTTCTCCTTTGATGTGATTTACCCTCGTTGATTCTGTCTTCTTAAGTCTGAGATATGTCTTCTTTGCAGCTTCCTCCACTACCATGTGGAGCGGTGAGAGATCAAGGATCACCTCCATGGCTGCCGTTGGACATGTTCTCATTGCTCCTGTTATGCATAAGCATGCTAACCTTTGTACCTTATCGAGTAATTTCCTCGTGGTAACAAGTTTGGTTCTACTTGACCATGCAAAGGCTCCATATGTGATGATTGGTTTTATCATCACTGTATACATCCACAGCAGGATGTTTGGGTTGCAGCCCCAATTTTTACCTGCTATCCTTCTGCAAATCATAAGTGCAGAGGTTGCTTTTTCGACTATTTTGTCGACGTGTCTATTCCACAGCAGCTTTTTGTCTAGTGTTACACCTAGATATTTTGCTGTATCACTCCATTCTACAACAGCTCCATCTAGAAAGATTTCCTTGGTGTTTTGGAGTTTCTTTTTGTTTGTGAATGGTACTATTGTGGTTTTTCCTGAGTTCAATTTCAGCCCCACAGATATGCACCATCTTCTTGTAAGTTCTAGTGCACCCTGCATTAAATCACAAAGTACATCTTCAAACTTGCCTCTGATTGTGATGACTATGTCATCTGCATATCCATTTACATGGTATCTGTGCTCGGTGAGTTTCCCGAGTATTTCGTCTACAACTAGACTCCAAATGAGGGGTGATAAGACTCCTCCTTGCGGACATCCTCTTGTAGTTGTAACTTGAATGTTGCTATCTCCTACTTTGGATTCCGCAGTTCTTGTGGCCAGCATATGTTTTATCCATCTGGATATTGTGCTGCCTACTCCTCTTTTCTTTAGCGCTTCTTCGACTGCCTCATGGGAGGTGTTGTCAAAAGCTCCTTCTATGTCCAAGAATGCACACAGAGCTATTTCTTTATTGTCGATGCTTTTCTGCATTAACTCAGTCAGCTCACACAGGGCGGAGTCCGTGGATCTTCCTACCCTGTATGCATGCTGATTTGGATGTAGTGGTGTTTTATCCAGTAGCTCGCTTCTTATGTAGTTGTCTACTACTTTCTCCATCGTCTTTAATAGGAATGATGTGAGACTGATGGGTCTGTATGACTTTGGAAGGGTTGAGTCCTCCTTTAATTTTTTGGAATAAAAGTCACACGTGCTCTACGCCATGATCTAGGTATGTACCCCAGAGCTAGGCTGCTTCTTATGATTCTTAGGAGATGTGGAAAGATTTCTTCCTGTCCCTTCTGAAGTAGAACTGGGAGAATGCCATCTACTCCCGGTGATTTATATGGCTGGAATGAGTTTATGGCCCACTTCAGCCGCCCCGGGGTGCAGACTGCTTTTGTCATTTCCCAATCTTCTTTCTTAGATTTGTAGCACATTGTGTGCTCCAAGTCTGCTTCGACGGTTTGACTGCCTGGGAAGTGAGTTTCTAGTA
Source organism: Athripsodes cinereus (assembly GCA_947579605.1). Taxonomy (NCBI): domain Eukaryota; kingdom Metazoa; phylum Arthropoda; class Insecta; order Trichoptera; family Leptoceridae; genus Athripsodes; species Athripsodes cinereus. Next base: position 15,434,730 of record OX388313.1, on the reverse strand, counting down.
GCAAAAGTGCTCTTTGCTCCTCACTCTCAGTGTAGCTTCCATCTGTTTTTTTGAGAGACGCTGGTCCCTGTAAACCTCCTTTGGCCAGTGCTTTATGTAGTCTGGCTGCTATTGGAGTTTCCGTGATTTTTTCACAGAAATCTCTAAAGCTTTTCCGCTTTGCTTTTCTTATTTCTTTGTTGTAGTTAGTGAGTGCTTCGGTGTACTCCTGCCAGTCTCCACTCCCCTTTGCACGATTGTATAATCGTCGCATTGAGGCTCTCAGATTTGACAGTTTGTTGTTCCACCAAGGCACTTCCCTACAGCTTCTTTTCTCTCGAACAGGACAGTTTGATTTGTATGCGTCCAAAATTGCCGCATTTAGATCCTGTACTGCCTGTTCTAGTTCATAGTGATTTTTTACTTTTGAATTGACCAGTTCTAAGTTATGCTTAAGACTGGTCATGTATCCACCCCAGTCTGTTTTCCTGGGATTCCTGATGAGATCTGTCTTAATAGATAGACCTTCTAAATCAAATCTTATGATTTTATGATCTGAAAGAGAAGGCTCTTGCGAAACCCTCCATCTCTTGACCATTTCGTTGATATTTCCACTTGAAAGTGTAATATCTAATACTTCCTGCCTTATTCTAGTGATAAATGTGGGATCACTTCCCACATTTAGTATATCTAGGTTTTCAGTCAGGATGAATTCTAGGAGTTCTTTTTTCCTCTCAAGTTAACAAACTTAACATACGATAATGACTTAGTCATAATATCGGCTGTATTTTCAATGGTGTTTACATATGTTAACTTAATCTTTCCTTCTTCAATCAATTGTCTAATAAAATGATGTTTAACATCAATGTGCTTTGATCTTTTTGTTTCTAAAGTACTAGCTACCTTTATGCAAGACTGATTATCTTCAAACATTGTAATAGGAAAAACAGTTTTATACATATTTGAAGTTGTCAACAATTGACCTAAAAATAAACACTCTGTTGCACATGAAGCTAAAGCAATATATTCTGATTCACAACTACTTAAAGATACAATATTTTGTTTCTGTGACTTCCAACATACTAAATTCTCATTTAATTTAATAATATACCCCGTTACACTTTTTCTATCATTAATATTACTGGCAAAATCAGAGTCTACAAAAGCACTCATATTTAATTGTTCCTGATAGTTACTCTTTACAAATTTTAATGATATATTTTCGGTTTCTTTTAAATATCTAAGTGTATTCTTAAGATGTTTCCAATGCTCAATATTATAATTATTCTGAAATTGACTGAAATAAGATATAGCAAAACATAAATCAGGTCTTGTACCTAACATAATATACATTAAACTTCCAATCAATTGCCTGTAAGGTAAATTACTGTCAAAATTTTCATTCAATTTTAAATTAAGCTTATGTTGAATAGGTATCTTACTGGTTTTACAATCTGACATTTCAAAATGGTCAATAACCTTTTTAATTAATTCTTTTTGTGAAATGTAAATATTATCCCCATGTCTTTCAATTTCTATACCCAAAAACATTATTTTATCATTCTGAGTTAAATCTTTTATATCTAAAAACTTTGAAAGATTTTCTTTTATTTCACAAATGTTTTCTATAGAATATGAGAACAAAATTATATCATCAACCCAAACAAGTACATATAAATCATTTCTAGTATACAAACATGGATCAACTTGTGAACGTTTTAAATTCATTTTTAAAAGATATTCATTTAAACACTCATTCCAATTCTTTGGACTTTGACGTAGACCATAGAGAGCTTTCTTCAGTTTACATACTACATCATTTTTATAACTAAGACCTTGAGGAATTTCCATATAGACTGGCTCTTTCAGATTACTCTTGAGAAAAGCTGACTTTACATCAAGTTGATGAATTTGAAGATTTCTTTCCGCTGCTAAGGCTATCAAAACTCTTAACGTCACCATTCTAGCAACTGGTGCATAGATATTTTCATCATCTTTTTCTTGTTGAAATCCTCGTGCTACAAGTCTGGCTTTCTTTATTTCTTGACCGTTGACTGTCTTCTTTCTAAATATCCACCTAGAATCAATTACTTTTATATTATCAGGCCTTTGTACTATGTCCCAAGTGTTATTTTCTTCATGAGCTTTAAGTTCGTCTTGTAAAGCTTTATTCCAACCATGTTTTACAGCTTCTTCATATGTCGTAGGAACTTCTGAAGGTAAACATCCTACTGAAAGTGCTGCTATACAACTACTCATATCATAGTCGAGATATCTTGCTGGTAATTTCTTCGTTCTTGTACTTTTTCTTTGAACATCAGGGCTATCTTCATCGCATGAATCCGATATAATGTCTTCCATCTCTTGATGACAATCTTCTAATTCTTCTTTTTCTTCCAATTGTTCTTCAAATGAAGGTACAACAACTGAAACATCATTTAAAGAATTACTTTCTTCAATAAATTTCACACTGCATGCTGTAATGATTTTCTTGTTTTCTTTATCCCATAGACGGTAACCATTTGGACTGTATCCCACCATTAACATTGGTTTAGATCTTGGATCTAATTTTCCTTGTCTATCTTCTTTTGGTATATGTGCGTAAGCTAGAGAACCAAATACTCTCACATTATCCGTTGAACATTCGTAGCCATACCAAATATCTGCTGGACGTTTTCCATCAATAGAGTTTGAGGGTGTTCTATTAAATACATACGTCGCTGCTCTCACAGCTTCTCCCCAGAATTCTTTATTCATATTTGTATCTAACAACATACAACGTACGCCATTCATTAATGTTCTGTTTAGTCTTTCACTTACACCATTTTGCTCGGGATTTCTTGGAATAGTATACTCAATTTGAATTCCATTATTTCTGCAATGCTTTTTAAAATCTTTTGAGCTATATTCACCTCCGTTATCACAACGAAGTCTACATATGCCTCTTCCAAATTTAGCTTTTACCATTGCTTCATATTCTTTAAATTTGTCAAATACTTGTGACTTCTGGTTGATCAAGTATACAACAGTAAAATGAGAAAAATGATCAGTAAATGATACATAATACCTTTTATTATCATGAGTTGATGGGGTAACTGGTCCTGTTACATCAGACGATACAACTTCTAGTATTCTTGAAGCTTTCTTTTCTTTAGGTATACTTCTAAAAGATTTTCTTGTAAGTTTTCCACGAATACAGATGTCACAATCTTTACTCGATGGGAAGTATGAAGAATGACACATTCGTCTATGTAAGATATCACTTTTGCAAATTAAACTTTTATTTTTGTTTTCCATTTGAAATTTAATAAAATAAAAATTACCAATTAAATTTCCATTTACAACAACTTTAGAGTTACCATCCAGTATAAATACTTTATCTTTTTCAAATACAACTTTGTAACCTTGTTTCTGAATTTTCACTACTGATAGTAGATTGTAGTCAATATCTTTACACATGAGAACATTATTTAAGCTTACTTCTCTTCCTTCTAGTGTATGTAACGGTAGATTTCCACTTAAACTCGCTGCAAGTTCAACTCCTCTCTTTGCAACAGCAATTTTCGAATAAATTTTCTTTGTTTCATGTAAAGTTACCTTGTCATTAACAATATGATCTGTAGCACCTGAATCTACAATAAATGAGATTACATTATCTGCAAATAAACATTCCGAAATTTCATCTCTCGCATCAGCTACGAGGAATGACAACTTGTCATCTTTATTCTCATTTAACACTAAATTACATTTTTCCATTTTATTTTTCTGATATTTGCATTCACTTTTCTTATGCCCTCTTCTGCCACAGTTATAACAGTTATACTTGAACTGACCATTGGTAGTATTTTTCAATTTGTCATGAGAATGAGACTTCTTTTTTATATTAAAAACTACAGGATCTTCACTATTTGCACCTTTCTTAGTATTCATCTGACGAAGTTCTTCCTGCATTAGTGCATTTTTAACATATTGAATATCAACATCACCTGGATTCTTATTGAAAAGTATGTCTATTGCACGCGTCACTGCATCATAGCTTTCCGGCATTGAGGCTAACAACATAGAAACAACCTCATTGTCTGCTACATTTCCACCACAGCTTTTCAATTCATTTATACTATTCTCAAATTCAGTAATGTACTCACGGAGGGACTGCTTCTTGTGACAAAACTTTAAATTTCTTATCTTCTTCTGAAGATCTACCTGTCGTCCAATACCAGTTTTTACATATGTTTTTTCTAATACTTCAAACATTTCTTTTGCAGTTTGCTTGTCCATGACTGTTTCCAGAACATTATCAGCCAAACACTGAGTAATAATATTTCTGGCTTTCACATCAGATTTCTTAAATATAGCAATAGTGTCATCTTTTGGCGTTTCTTGAGACAATACATCCAAAACTGAATGTTGCTCCAGCACAAGTCTAATTCTATGTTTCCAGTACACATACCCATTTCCATCAAATGGCTTGATGTGCTGTTGGAAGCTCCCTTGTGCCTGCATACTGACACAACACAACCAACTGACCAACTATCAAACACTATAATATAACACTGGTGTAGCTTTCTACACAATTCTCTTTGCACAAACCAAACTATGCTCTTTTTCTGTCCTTTCTGGACGCTTCTGGGCCCATAACCTTTTGTAATAGGTTGTGGATGAGGATCAGAGCAAAAAACAGTTGTTAACATGTGCAACTTTATTGTAGAGAAGACAAAAATGTACAGTGACAAGACGTAACAATTCTTTCATAGATGTTTCATGTAATCTTTAAATAGTGTTGTCACACATAACACAGTGAGACCAACACAACAAAACTATTCTCTAAGTTGAGATGCTGAACTGCCAACATAACAACATTCTTCGCCTCTTCTGTTTATATCACTACTCCCCCACACAGTGTTATGAGCATTTGCATCACACCCCAGTATGAGAGGGAGGTTGTTATTACTACAATAATTTACTAAACTTTGAACTTCTAATGGTGGCGCTGGCCCATGATAGTCAAAGTATGCCGTTGCAATTACTATATCTCGACATGTATCACCCATATCGATACTTGCTCGGATGGGTACTAGATCGCGGGACATGAATTCTGACAGAGACATATATTTAATGTTGTCCCTTATCAAGATGCAAGCTCTTGGTTTGTCAGTCTTCATATCCCAGATTACTTTAGCACCCAAGCTAGACAGACCTCTGATCTGTCCCTTGTAAGTCCAATGTCGCTTGAATACTGCCAAACAACGTCCAACCAACCGTCAGTTGGTTGGACGAAATGCTTCACAGCAATGAGTCCGGTCACCCGTTGCGAACAGAAAAAGTAATATGAGAGATATAAAGAGTGAGGTGGAAATAGGTGAACGTTTCTAGAGTAAAGCATGCTTAAACCAGCCAAAAGCCAATTCGTAAGCATTGGAGACACCCATACTCTCTCTCTACCCGTTAAGGGATGTGTATTAAGATCTAAAAGTGATCGCAGATGTCTGTTGAAAGATATCATATATATATATATATATATATGATTGTATATTCTTTACGGATACGTCGCGTCGAAGTTTTTGTTCGCGAGCTTTACAACCACACACAAGCAACACCCCACCTCACAGGCCCCTTCTCACACGGTGCATAACCTATCTAATATACATCTTGATGACGCGGCTGTTTCTATTCTCTCCAAAGGTTTCAATTTTGCTATCTCACCTTCTTCCATCCCCAATGAAAAAATTATCGTAGGTATCGAATCAGCTTTACATTCAGTACCGGACAATCAAGCTGAAATAATCCGCCAAGAAGCATGCAGTATTCTTAGAAAAGCCCATCCCCCAACACCGAATACTACTCTATCAGAAAGAAAAGCATTAACTTCGCTACGTAAAAACCCAGATATTATTATCTTGCCAGCTGATAAAGGCAACGCTACGGTCGTCATGAGTACTCTTGATTACAACAATAAGATCAAAGCCCTTTTAAAAGACATAACCTACACAGTTCATCCTAACAATCCAAAAACCACCAAGGCCAAGATACAAAAATCTTCCATACCGAAAGAAACACAAAAGCGATTAATTCCACGTGAAAAATCTTCTACCTGCCCTAAGTTTTATGGTCTTCCGAAGATACACAAAAACCCAGTCACACTTAGGCCAATTGTCTCCCAAATAGGATCGCCTACAAATCAATTAGCGAAATATTTAGCCTCACTTTTATACCCCAAGTCAATCCAACGCGATTCTTATATAAAAAATTCATACGATCTTATTGATATCATCAAAAACATAAAACTTCAACCAAATGACATCCTGGTTAGTTTCGACATAGTGTCCCTTTTTACAAATGTCCCAGTTGATGAAACTATAGAGATTATTAGAGATAAATTTAACTTTCCTCCAGACATAATTGAACTAATATCACATTGTATGCATAACACATTCTTTTTCTATGACAACACCTACTATAAACAGACTACAGGAACAAGTATGGGTTCCAGTCTCTCGCCTGTATTCTGCGATATTTTTCTTATGGAGCTGGAGAAGAAAGCTTTTGAAAACACTACACACATACCCTCGTTCTTCAAAAGATACGTGGATGACACCTTTGCGATATGGCCCCATGGAGTGGATAAGTTGAATATCTTTTTAAAGTATCTTAATTCTCTCCATCCCATGATTAAATTCACAATGGAGATCGAAAACAACAAACAGCTACCTTTCCTTGATGTCCTGATCACCAGAAAAGATGACGGCACCTTAGGTTACACTACGTATCGTAAAACGACACATACTAATAGATATCTAAATGCTCACTCTCATCATCACCCCACACAGATACAATCCGTAGCCAAAACATTAATAGATCGCTCACACAAACTTACCGATAACGAAAACCGTAATACTGAGATGAAATCCATCAATAACATCCTGTCTAGTAATGGATACAGCAAACGGCAAATAAATAAAGCATATCAGGCGATATCCAAATCGTCAAACAACGACGACAATAAATACACCTCGACGTGCACACTTCCGTACATTAGAGGTACCACCGATAGAATTGGACGCCTTTTGCGAAAAAATAACATTCGCACTGTATTCAACACAGACAGAAAAATAGGAAACACACTTTCTCTTCCTACAGATAAAATGCCCAATGAACATCAAGGGATATATGAAATCGGCTGCTCTGATTGCAACAAAGTATATATCGGTAGAACAAATCGGCAAGTTACACATAGAATCGTTGAACACCAGGTAGATGTTAGAAATAAGAAAACTACTTCTACATTGGCCCTTCATACTCTCACTGAAGGACATAGTATCGATTTCCACAACGCACACACATTAATAAAAACAAACAACGAATCTCATCGCATAATTTATGAATCAATCAACATTGCAAAACGGGACTTCGCCATGAATTCACGTAATGAAATCAACAAGCTCCCAAATACCTACCACCATCTTATACAAAAAATTGATCATAAAAACTTACCACGTCAAAGCGACAACGTCGCAACACAGAGCAACAGCTCTGTTAAAAACGACAACGCCGTAAAACATCTGGACGTTATGAGATTTAATACAGACATACAATCAAATACAATAACACTGCCGTCTAACATTCTTACACACAAACACACCGAAAATTCACACATACAAACAAACACAATAGCACCGCCTCTCGAAAAACCAACTACTTCAACTCACCCCCTACCCCTCCCCTATACACAAATACACCCTCTCACCCTCGACGCAGTCAACGTTTAATTAGTAAACGCCAACTCTTTGACGGGTGAAGACGTACACTCATTGCCTGATGATGGAATCTCCAATGATTCCGAAAGCTTTGCCATGGCGTGCCGTTAGGACGTGAAATAAAGCTCCTCAGTTGTAAATTCTGTAAAGTCCACAATAATAGTGTAAAATTGCTGGAAAAGACACCATAAGTGTCTAGTTGAGTGCCCTGAACCAGACCGAGAGCGAAGGCAGCTCTCTCGGACCTCTTGAGTGCTTACAGTGAATACACGAAGCGTCTAGGCGTGGTCAGCCTCGTCGATAACCGATGGTAGGGCTATTCAACCATGCTGACTGCAGGAAGTTTGGGTAAATACACACCTTGTCTCATCTAAACCCCAGTTCTCCTATTACCGAGACTAGGGGAGTGCCTCGAGGCGAGAAGGCTTTTTTTAAATATTAATCATACAATATCATTTGATCTATAAGATCGTGCATATGGACCTCAGCGCCTAGCCCTTTGGGGGAACCCTTTACCAGGCCTTCGCCTGGAGTCCAGGAACTTCATCTAGATACTGCGTCATCCTTTGGAACCTAACCTCTCTCATTTTAATTGTAGACTCACATAGGGGTGCTTTCTCTCAAACGTTTTGTTCAAAATACTCATCTTTGTACTGTAGAAAACCTGGTAAATTGCAAATTGTATCTGTTTGTACTTTATTTAGAATTTAGAAATAACTGTTTAACAATAGAGCTGATTTTAACTGATAAATTCTGTTCTTTATTTGCCCTCTCCCAAACTATCTACAGTGCACGAAGCACGCAGCACAAAAGGGGATTTTCGAATAACCACGCCCTGGGAAGAGTCAACTAGCCGGCACCTAAGAGCTTATTCAAACTCGCAAGAGTAGTGGGTCTTCATGGTTGTTTTTATTGAGTTTGACACTGGCGAAGATAATTTGAAGAACACAACGAGAATTTTTTTGAAATAAAATAAAAATAATAACCAACAAGTGAAAAAGTCCTAGATGCTTGCCACATTACTAGGCAGTGAATGGTCAATTTAATAAGGCATAGAGTGATAACAAGAAAAATGCATCAAAAAAATTGGTAATATTTCATGTGAAACCGATGAACATAGCTGAAAATTTGCTCATTGTAACTAAGTAATTATAATGTATGAACCATTGTTGAACTCTGTAATACTGTATTGATAAGAATTTTATGTCCATAGATTTCCGGTAACCAAATGAGAGAAACCACCTACGCTCAAACTCATTAGGGGTTGAGTTTTCCTTTTTTTGTCTTTTCCGAGAAGGGGGAATGTGTCAGGATGCAAAAACATCTGACATAAGTAAATAGGTTAGATGTCAAAGAAAGATTCAAAGTCCCCGCCAAAATCGAAAACCACAAATAATATTAGTTTCATATTATTGTCAATCCTGTAAGCAAATAAGGGACACCAACATAAAAATGCCCAGTTTATGAGTTTTGTCTATGCCTCTTGGCGTCCTCTTCCGTTTTGTCATGGCGTTCCGATAAGACGCGTTTCATGACGATCTCTGTTTAAATATTCTGTAAATTCACCAAAATAGTGTAGAATGGCTGAAAAAGACACCATAAGTGTCTAGTCTAGTGCCCAGAACCCGGCCTGAGAACGAGAGCAGATATAACAGTGTCCGTAGTGCTAACGGTGAAGACACGAGGCACCAAGGCGTGTCAGCCCAACGAAACAGTTCGTAAAGTGTTTCATCTGTATTGAACACCGGAATTTTGGGTAAACTACCATTATTTTAAATTAAACCCCAGTCCTCCTGATTCAGAGACTAGGGGAGTGCCTCGAGGTGACCTCCTCCTTGGTTCAGCTGTACCATAACCTTTGATCGGTACGATCATACATGGACCTCCACGCATAATCAATTGGGGAACCCTTTACCAGGCCTTCGCCTGGAGTCCAGGAACCTCATCTGGATACTACCCTTCGAAACCTAACCTCTCTCATTTTAATTGTAGACACACATAGGGGTGCTTTCTCTCAAACGTCTTGTTCAAAATACTCATCTTTGTACTGTAAAAACTGGTAAATTGCAAATTGTATCTGTTTGTACTTTATTTAGAAATAACTGTTTAACAATAGAGCTGATTCTAACTGATAAATTCTGTTCTTTATTTGCCCTCTCCCAAACTATCTACAGTGCACGAAGCACAAAAGGGGATTTTCGAATAACCACGCCCTGGGAAGAGTCAACTAGCCGGCACCAAAGAGCTTATTCAAACTCGCAAGAGTAGTGGGTCTCCAAAGAGTTTTATTGAGTTTGACAAAGTGCCAAATATTATACACAGAAATTGGTGCGGGCCGCATATCATTACAGTATAGTATTTACAGTACAGGCAGCAACTTTTACGTAATAGCGACAGTAAATCTTGTATGTGCATGTGTGTGTCGTTAAGAAAGTACATACCTTCAGGTACCTACGGCACGAGGTATGTGGTGTAAATTCTGTGGCGACAAGGTAAAGGGGCATAAGTCAGTTTTGCAGTGTTGAATTATTCCCTCCACAGAAATGTAGGTATATGTCATTGTATTTTTGTTTTTTTTTTATATTCATAATATTACTGTAGATATGTATATTTATGTCTGTTTTTGTTTTTTGATTTTAATAACCGGGTTAGTTGGAAGACATCGCATTTTAGCGATAAACTCGCCCTCTGTGCATTGAATTGTATAAATGATATTTTCTTTGTTAATTTGTATTATTGTAAACAATGTACAGTGAAGAATAAAATAAATAAATAAAATAAAATACCTCACAAAGAAATGGCATCAAGGATAGCCTATGGTACTAGGTAACCCTTGATGCCATTATTTGTGAGGTATGACATACACCTACATTTCTGTGGAGGGAACAACTCAAAACTGACTCACGCCCCTTTACCTTGTCACCACAGCATTATCAATATCTAATGCGAAGGGGTTTTCGAAAATCTCCATCTTACGTGAGATCTTTTTGAAATCAGCAAACCGGTTTTCAAACTCAGTTTGAAGTTGTATTAATGCACTTTTCATTTTAGTATTTTCCCAAACAAAATGTATCCCAGCTTCATCTACTGATTTCTTGCAATTTGGAAAATGATCGAGTTTTCTTTCATCGACATGCTTGATAAATAGAGTTAGTTTCATTTCAAATGATTTAATGTCTGAATACATATTGCATATCAATTTATTTTTCCCTGTAAACGTGTATTGAGTAGATTCAGTTCGGCAGTCAAATCAGTTAAAAATCCAAGATCTTCAACCCACTGATTGTTGGAAAGTTCGTGTATTGCCTTTCCTTTC